>CAMPDV010006028.1:0-21096 GCA_946699065.1 Loxodes magnus | reverse complement strand
CTTGACAAACCGAATACAGATTCGTAATTATTATATTATTACTAACATTTTGGATATTCTAACTTATATTTTACTGCTTGCTACGCAAACTTATCATTAGATATTCTTTTCTTACTTTACTTCTTCACTTTTCTAAATACTTATTACTTCTCAAAGCATACTCCTTAAAACTGAAATTCTATCTTCTTTTCTTACTTTACTTCTTCACTTTTCTAAATACTTATTACTTCTCAAAGCATACTCCATAAAACCGAAACTCTATCTTCTTTTCTTACTTTACTTCTTCACTTTTCTATAGGCTAACTTTCATCTACAAGCATATCTTGACAAACCGAATACAGATTCGTAATTATTATATTATTACTAACATTTTGGATATTCTAACTTATATTTTACTGCTTGCTACGCAAACTTATCATTAGATATTCTTTTCTTACTTTACTTCTTCACTTTTCTAAATACTTATTACTTCTCAAAGCATACTCCTTAAAACTGAAATTCTATCTTCTTTTCTTACTTTACTTCTTCACTTTTCTAAATACTTATTACTTCTCAAAGCATACTCCATAAAACCGAAACTCTATCTTCTTTTCTTACTTTACTTCTTCACTTTTCTATAGGCTAACTTTCATCTACAAGCATATCTTGACAAACCGAATACAGATTCGTAATTATTATATTATTACTAACATTTTGGATATTCTAACTTATATTTTACTGCTTGCTACGCAAACTTATCATTAGATATTCTTTTCTTACTTTACTTCTTCACTTTTCAAAATACTTATTACTTCTCAAAGCATACTCCTTAAAACCGAAACTCTATCTTCTTTTCTTACTTTACTTCTTCACTTTTCTATAGGCTAACTTTCATCTACAAGCATATCTTGACAAACCGAATACAGATTCGTAATTATTATATTATTACTAACATTTTGGATATTCTAACTTATATTTTACTGCTTGCTACGCAAACTTATCATTAGATATTCTTTTCTTACTTTACTTCTTCACTTTTCTAAATACTTATTACTTCTCAAAGCATACTCCATAAAACCGAAACTCTATCTTCTTTTCTTACTTTACTTCTTCACTTTTCTATAGGCTAACTTTCATCTACAAGCATATCTTGACAAACCGAATACAGATTCGTAATTATTATATTATTACTAACATTTTGGATATTCTAACTTATATTTTACTGCTTGCTACGCAAACTTATCATTAGATATTCTTTTCTTACTTTACTTCTTCACTTTTCTAAATACTTATTACTTCTCAAAGCATACTCCTTAAAACTGAAATTCTATCTTCTTTTCTTACTTTACTTCTTCACTTTTCTAAATACTTATTACTTCTCAAAGCATACTCCATAAAACCGAAACTCTATCTTCTTTTCTTACTTTACTTCTTCACTTTTCTATAGGCTAACTTTCATCTACAAGCATATCTTGACAAACCGAATACAGATTCGTAATTATTATATTATTACTAACATTTTGGATATTCTAACTTATATTTTACTGCTTGCTACGCAAACTTATCATTAGATATTCTTTTCTTACTTTACTTCTTCACTTTTCTAAATACTTATTACTTCTCAAAGCATACTCCTTAAAACTGAAATTCTATCTTCTTTTCTTACTTTACTTCTTCACTTTTCTAAATACTTATTACTTCTCAAAGCATACTCCATAAAACCGAAACTCTATCTTCTTTTCTTACTTTACTTCTTCACTTTTCTATAGGCTAACTTTCATCTACAAGCATATCTTGACAAACCGAATACAGATTCGTAATTATTATATTATTACTAACATTTTGGATATTCTAACTTATATTTTACTGCTTGCTACGCAAACTTATCATTAGATATTCTTTTCTTACTTTACTTCTTCACTTTTCAAAATACTTATTACTTCTCAAAGCATACTCCTTAAAACCGAAACTCTATCTTCTTTTCTTACTTTACTTCTTCACTTTTCTATAGGCTAACTTTCATCTACAAGCATATCTTGACAAACCGAATACAGATTCGTAATTATTATATTATTACTAACATTTTGGATATTCTAACTTATATTTTACTGCTTGCTACGCAAACTTATCATTAGATATTCTTTTCTTACTTTACTTCTTCACTTTTCAAAATACTTATTACTTCTCAAAGCATACTCCTTAAAACCGAAACTCTATCTTCTTTTCTTACTTTACTTCTTCACTTTTCTATAGGCTAACTTTCATCTACAAGCATATCTTGACAAACCGAATACAGATTCGTAATTATTATATTATTACTAACATTTTGGATATTCTAACTTATATTTTACTGCTTGCTACGCAAACTTATCATTAGATATTCTTTTCTTACTTTACTTCTTCACTTTTCAAAATACTTATTACTTCTCAAAGCATACTCCTTAAAACCGAAACTCTATCTTCTTTTCTTACTTTACTTCTTCACTTTTCTATAGGCTAACTTTCATCTACAAGCATATCTTGACAAACCGAATACAGATTCGTAATTATTATATTATTACTAACATTTTGGATATTCTAACTTATATTTTACTGCTTGCTACGCAAACTTATCATTAGATATTCTTTTCTTACTTTACTTCTTCACTTTTCAAAATACTTATTACTTCTCAAAGCATACTCCTTAAAACCGAAACTCTATCTTCTTTTCTTACTTTACTTCTTCACTTTTCTATAGGCTAACTTTCATCTACAAGCATATCTTGACAAACCGAATACAGATTCGTAATTATTATATTATTACTAACATTTTGGATATTCTAACTTATATTTTACTGCTTGCTACGCAAACTTATCATTAGATATTCTTTTCTTACTTTACTTCTTCACTTTTCTAAATACTTATTACTTCTCAAAGCATACTCCTTAAAACTGAAATTCTATCTTCTTTTCTTACTTTACTTCTTCACTTTTCTAAATACTTATTACTTCTCAAAGCATACTCCATAAAACCGAAACTCTATCTTCTTTTCTTACTTTACTTCTTCACTTTTCTATAGGCTAACTTTCATCTACAAGCATATCTTGACAAACCGAATACAGATTCGTAATTATTATATTATTACTAACATTTTGGATATTCTAACTTATATTTTACTGCTTGCTACGCAAACTTATCATTAGATATTCTTTTCTTACTTTACTTCTTCACTTTTCTAAATACTTATTACTTCTCAAAGCATACTCCTTAAAACTGAAATTCTATCTTCTTTTCTTACTTTACTTCTTCACTTTTCTAAATACTTATTACTTCTCAAAGCATACTCCATAAAACCGAAACTCTATCTTCTTTTCTTACTTTACTTCTTCACTTTTCTATAGGCTAACTTTCATCTACAAGCATATCTTGACAAACCGAATACAGATTCGTAATTATTATATTATTACTAACATTTTGGATATTCTAACTTATATTTTACTGCTTGCTACGCAAACTTATCATTAGATATTCTTTTCTTACTTTACTTCTTCACTTTTCAAAATACTTATTACTTCTCAAAGCATACTCCTTAAAACCGAAACTCTATCTTCTTTTCTTACTTTACTTCTTCACTTTTCTATAGGCTAACTTTCATCTACAAGCATATCTTGACAAACCGAATACAGATTCGTAATTATTATATTATTACTAACATTTTGGATATTCTAACTTATATTTTACTGCTTGCTACGCAAACTTATCATTAGATATTCTTTTCTTACTTTACTTCTTCACTTTTCAAAATACTTATTACTTCTCAAAGCATACTCCTTAAAACCGAAACTCTATCTTCTTTTCTTACTTTACTTCTTCACTTTTCTATAGGCTAACTTTCATCTACAAGCATATCTTGACAAACCGAATACAGATTCGTAATTATTATATTATTACTAACATTTTGGATATTCTAACTTATATTTTACTGCTTGCTACGCAAACTTATCATTAGATATTCTTTTCTTACTTTACTTCTTCACTTTTCAAAATACTTATTACTTCTCAAAGCATACTCCTTAAAACCGAAACTCTATCTTCTTTTCTTACTTTACTTCTTCACTTTTCTATAGGCTAACTTTCATCTACAAGCATATCTTGACAAACCGAATACAGATTCGTAATTATTATATTATTACTAACATTTTGGATATTCTAACTTATATTTTACTGCTTGCTACGCAAACTTATCATTAGATATTCTTTTCTTACTTTACTTCTTCACTTTTCTAAATACTTATTACTTCTCAAAGCATACTCCTTAAAACTGAAATTCTATCTTCTTTTCTTACTTTACTTCTTCACTTTTCTAAATACTTATTACTTCTCAAAGCATACTCCATAAAACCGAAACTCTATCTTCTTTTCTTACTTTACTTCTTCACTTTTCTATAGGCTAACTTTCATCTACAAGCATATCTTGACAAACCGAATACAGATTCGTAATTATTATATTATTACTAACATTTTGGATATTCTAACTTATATTTTACTGCTTGCTACGCAAACTTATCATTAGATATTCTTTTCTTACTTTACTTCTTCACTTTTCAAAATACTTATTACTTCTCAAAGCATACTCCTTAAAACCGAAACTCTATCTTCTTTTCTTACTTTACTTCTTCACTTTTCTATAGGCTAACTTTCATCTACAAGCATATCTTGACAAACCGAATACAGATTCGTAATTATTATATTATTACTAACATTTTGGATATTCTAACTTATATTTTACTGCTTGCTACGCAAACTTATCATTAGATATTCTTTTCTTACTTTACTTCTTCACTTTTCTAAATACTTATTACTTCTCAAAGCATACTCCTTAAAACTGAAATTCTATCTTCTTTTCTTACTTTACTTCTTCACTTTTCTAAATACTTATTACTTCTCAAAGCATACTCCATAAAACCGAAACTCTATCTTCTTTTCTTACTTTACTTCTTCACTTTTCTATAGGCTAACTTTCATCTACAAGCATATCTTGACAAACCGAATACAGATTCGTAATTATTATATTATTACTAACATTTTGGATATTCTAACTTATATTTTACTGCTTGCTACGCAAACTTATCATTAGATATTCTTTTCTTACTTTACTTCTTCACTTTTCTAAATACTTATTACTTCTCAAAGCATACTCCTTAAAACTGAAATTCTATCTTCTTTTCTTACTTTACTTCTTCACTTTTCTAAATACTTATTACTTCTCAAAGCATACTCCATAAAACCGAAACTCTATCTTCTTTTCTTACTTTACTTCTTCACTTTTCTATAGGCTAACTTTCATCTACAAGCATATCTTGACAAACCGAATACAGATTCGTAATTATTATATTATTACTAACATTTTGGATATTCTAACTTATATTTTACTGCTTGCTACGCAAACTTATCATTAGATATTCTTTTCTTACTTTACTTCTTCACTTTTCTAAATACTTATTACTTCTCAAAGCATACTCCTTAAAACTGAAATTCTATCTTCTTTTCTTACTTTACTTCTTCACTTTTCTAAATACTTATTACTTCTCAAAGCATACTCCATAAAACCGAAACTCTATCTTCTTTTCTTACTTTACTTCTTCACTTTTCTATAGGCTAACTTTCATCTACAAGCATATCTTGACAAACCGAATACAGATTCGTAATTATTATATTATTACTAACATTTTGGATATTCTAACTTATATTTTACTGCTTGCTACGCAAACTTATCATTAGATATTCTTTTCTTACTTTACTTCTTCACTTTTCTAAATACTTATTACTTCTCAAAGCATACTCCTTAAAACTGAAATTCTATCTTCTTTTCTTACTTTACTTCTTCACTTTTCTAAATACTTATTACTTCTCAAAGCATACTCCATAAAACCGAAACTCTATCTTCTTTTCTTACTTTACTTCTTCACTTTTCTATAGGCTAACTTTCATCTACAAGCATATCTTGACAAACCGAATACAGATTCGTAATTATTATATTATTACTAACATTTTGGATATTCTAACTTATATTTTACTGCTTGCTACGCAAACTTATCATTAGATATTCTTTTCTTACTTTACTTCTTCACTTTTCAAAATACTTATTACTTCTCAAAGCATACTCCTTAAAACCGAAACTCTATCTTCTTTTCTTACTTTACTTCTTCACTTTTCTATAGGCTAACTTTCATCTACAAGCATATCTTGACAAACCGAATACAGATTCGTAATTATTATATTATTACTAACATTTTGGATATTCTAACTTATATTTTACTGCTTGCTACGCAAACTTATCATTAGATATTCTTTTCTTACTTTACTTCTTCACTTTTCAAAATACTTATTACTTCTCAAAGCATACTCCTTAAAACCGAAACTCTATCTTCTTTTCTTACTTTACTTCTTCACTTTTCTATAGGCTAACTTTCATCTACAAGCATATCTTGACAAACCGAATACAGATTCGTAATTATTATATTATTACTAACATTTTGGATATTCTAACTTATATTTTACTGCTTGCTACGCAAACTTATCATTAGATATTCTTTTCTTACTTTACTTCTTCACTTTTCTAAATACTTATTACTTCTCAAAGCATACTCCTTAAAACTGAAATTCTATCTTCTTTTCTTACTTTACTTCTTCACTTTTCTAAATACTTATTACTTCTCAAAGCATACTCCATAAAACCGAAACTCTATCTTCTTTTCTTACTTTACTTCTTCACTTTTCTATAGGCTAACTTTCATCTACAAGCATATCTTGACAAACCGAATACAGATTCGTAATTATTATATTATTACTAACATTTTGGATATTCTAACTTATATTTTACTGCTTGCTACGCAAACTTATCATTAGATATTCTTTTCTTACTTTACTTCTTCACTTTTCTAAATACTTATTACTTCTCAAAGCATACTCCTTAAAACTGAAATTCTATCTTCTTTTCTTACTTTACTTCTTCACTTTTCTAAATACTTATTACTTCTCAAAGCATACTCCATAAAACCGAAACTCTATCTTCTTTTCTTACTTTACTTCTTCACTTTTCTATAGGCTAACTTTCATCTACAAGCATATCTTGACAAACCGAATACAGATTCGTAATTATTATATTATTACTAACATTTTGGATATTCTAACTTATATTTTACTGCTTGCTACGCAAACTTATCATTAGATATTCTTTTCTTACTTTACTTCTTCACTTTTCAAAATACTTATTACTTCTCAAAGCATACTCCTTAAAACCGAAACTCTATCTTCTTTTCTTACTTTACTTCTTCACTTTTCTATAGGCTAACTTTCATCTACAAGCATATCTTGACAAACCGAATACAGATTCGTAATTATTATATTATTACTAACATTTTGGATATTCTAACTTATATTTTACTGCTTGCTACGCAAACTTATCATTAGATATTCTTTTCTTACTTTACTTCTTCACTTTTCAAAATACTTATTACTTCTCAAAGCATACTCCTTAAAACCGAAACTCTATCTTCTTTTCTTACTTTACTTCTTCACTTTTCTATAGGCTAACTTTCATCTACAAGCATATCTTGACAAACCGAATACAGATTCGTAATTATTATATTATTACTAACATTTTGGATATTCTAACTTATATTTTACTGCTTGCTACGCAAACTTATCATTAGATATTCTTTTCTTACTTTACTTCTTCACTTTTCAAAATACTTATTACTTCTCAAAGCATACTCCTTAAAACTGAAATTCTATCTTCTTTTCTTACTTTACTTCTTCACTTTTCTAAATACTTATTACTTCTCAAAGCATACTCCATAAAACCGAAACTCTATCTTCTTTTCTTACTTTACTTCTTCACTTTTCTATAGGCTAACTTTCATCTACAAGCATATCTTGACAAACCGAATACAGATTCGTAATTATTATATTATTACTAACATTTTGGATATTCTAACTTATATTTTACTGCTTGCTACGCAAACTTATCATTAGATATTCTTTTCTTACTTTACTTCTTCACTTTTCTAAATACTTATTACTTCTCAAAGCATACTCCTTAAAACTGAAATTCTATCTTCTTTTCTTACTTTACTTCTTCACTTTTCTAAATACTTATTACTTCTCAAAGCATACTCCATAAAACCGAAACTCTATCTTCTTTTCTTACTTTACTTCTTCACTTTTCTATAGGCTAACTTTCATCTACAAGCATATCTTGACAAACCGAATACAGATTCGTAATTATTATATTATTACTAACATTTTGGATATTCTAACTTATATTTTACTGCTTGCTACGCAAACTTATCATTAGATATTCTTTTCTTACTTTACTTCTTCACTTTTCAAAATACTTATTACTTCTCAAAGCATACTCCTTAAAACCGAAACTCTATCTTCTTTTCTTACTTTACTTCTTCACTTTTCTATAGGCTAACTTTCATCTACAAGCATATCTTGACAAACCGAATACAGATTCGTAATTATTATATTATTACTAACATTTTGGATATTCTAACTTATATTTTACTGCTTGCTACGCAAACTTATCATTAGATATTCTTTTCTTACTTTACTTCTTCACTTTTCAAAATACTTATTACTTCTCAAAGCATACTCCTTAAAACCGAAACTCTATCTTCTTTTCTTACTTTACTTCTTCACTTTTCTATAGGCTAACTTTCATCTACAAGCATATCTTGACAAACCGAATACAGATTCGTAATTATTATATTATTACTAACATTTTGGATATTCTAACTTATATTTTACTGCTTGCTACGCAAACTTATCATTAGATATTCTTTTCTTACTTTACTTCTTCACTTTTCAAAATACTTATTACTTCTCAAAGCATACTCCTTAAAACCGAAACTCTATCTTCTTTTCTTACTTTACTTCTTCACTTTTCTATAGGCTAACTTTCATCTACAAGCATATCTTGACAAACCGAATACAGATTCGTAATTATTATATTATTACTAACATTTTGGATATTCTAACTTATATTTTACTGCTTGCTACGCAAACTTATCATTAGATATTCTTTTCTTACTTTACTTCTTCACTTTTCTAAATACTTATTACTTCTCAAAGCATACTCCTTAAAACTGAAATTCTATCTTCTTTTCTTACTTTACTTCTTCACTTTTCTAAATACTTATTACTTCTCAAAGCATACTCCATAAAACCGAAACTCTATCTTCTTTTCTTACTTTACTTCTTCACTTTTCTATAGGCTAACTTTCATCTACAAGCATATCTTGACAAACCGAATACAGATTCGTAATTATTATATTATTACTAACATTTTGGATATTCTAACTTATATTTTACTGCTTGCTACGCAAACTTATCATTAGATATTCTTTTCTTACTTTACTTCTTCACTTTTCAAAATACTTATTACTTCTCAAAGCATACTCCTTAAAACCGAAACTCTATCTTCTTTTCTTACTTTACTTCTTCACTTTTCTATAGGCTAACTTTCATCTACAAGCATATCTTGACAAACCGAATACAGATTCGTAATTATTATATTATTACTAACATTTTGGATATTCTAACTTATATTTTACTGCTTGCTACGCAAACTTATCATTAGATATTCTTTTCTTACTTTACTTCTTCACTTTTCAAAATACTTATTACTTCTCAAAGCATACTCCTTAAAACCGAAACTCTATCTTCTTTTCTTACTTTACTTCTTCACTTTTCTATAGGCTAACTTTCATCTACAAGCATATCTTGACAAACCGAATACAGATTCGTAATTATTATATTATTACTAACATTTTGGATATTCTAACTTATATTTTACTGCTTGCTACGCAAACTTATCATTAGATATTCTTTTCTTACTTTACTTCTTCACTTTTCTAAATACTTATTACTTCTCAAAGCATACTCCTTAAAACTGAAATTCTATCTTCTTTTCTTACTTTACTTCTTCACTTTTCTAAATACTTATTACTTCTCAAAGCATACTCCATAAAACCGAAACTCTATCTTCTTTTCTTACTTTACTTCTTCACTTTTCTATAGGCTAACTTTCATCTACAAGCATATCTTGACAAACCGAATACAGATTCGTAATTATTATATTATTACTAACATTTTGGATATTCTAACTTATATTTTACTGCTTGCTACGCAAACTTATCATTAGATATTCTTTTCTTACTTTACTTCTTCACTTTTCTAAATACTTATTACTTCTCAAAGCATACTCCTTAAAACTGAAATTCTATCTTCTTTTCTTACTTTACTTCTTCACTTTTCTAAATACTTATTACTTCTCAAAGCATACTCCATAAAACCGAAACTCTATCTTCTTTTCTTACTTTACTTCTTCACTTTTCTATAGGCTAACTTTCATCTACAAGCATATCTTGACAAACCGAATACAGATTCGTAATTATTATATTATTACTAACATTTTGGATATTCTAACTTATATTTTACTGCTTGCTACGCAAACTTATCATTAGATATTCTTTTCTTACTTTACTTCTTCACTTTTCTAAATACTTATTACTTCTCAAAGCATACTCCTTAAAACTGAAATTCTATCTTCTTTTCTTACTTTACTTCTTCACTTTTCTAAATACTTATTACTTCTCAAAGCATACTCCATAAAACCGAAACTCTATCTTCTTTTCTTACTTTACTTCTTCACTTTTCTATAGGCTAACTTTCATCTACAAGCATATCTTGACAAACCGAATACAGATTCGTAATTATTATATTATTACTAACATTTTGGATATTCTAACTTATATTTTACTGCTTGCTACGCAAACTTATCATTAGATATTCTTTTCTTACTTTACTTCTTCACTTTTCTATAGGCTAACTTTCATCTACAAGCATATCTTGACAAACCGAATACAGATTCGTAATTATTATATTATTACTAACATTTTGGATATTCTAACTTATATTTTACTGCTTGCTACGCAAACTTATCATTAGATATTCTTTTCTTACTTTACTTCTTCACTTTTCAAAATACTTATTACTTCTCAAAGCATACTCCTTAAAACCGAAACTCTATCTTCTTTTCTTACTTTACTTCTTCACTTTTCTATAGGCTAACTTTCATCTACAAGCATATCTTGACAAACCGAATACAGATTCGTAATTATTATATTATTACTAACATTTTGGATATTCTAACTTATATTTTACTGCTTGCTACGCAAACTTATCATTAGATATTCTTTTCTTACTTTACTTCTTCACTTTTCTAAATACTTATTACTTCTCAAAGCATACTCCTTAAAACTGAAATTCTATCTTCTTTTCTTACTTTACTTCTTCACTTTTCTAAATACTTATTACTTCTCAAAGCATACTCCATAAAACCGAAACTCTATCTTCTTTTCTTACTTTACTTCTTCACTTTTCTATAGGCTAACTTTCATCTACAAGCATATCTTGACAAACCGAATACAGATTCGTAATTATTATATTATTACTAACATTTTGGATATTCTAACTTATATTTTACTGCTTGCTACGCAAACTTATCATTAGATATTCTTTTCTTACTTTACTTCTTCACTTTTCTAAATACTTATTACTTCTCAAAGCATACTCCATAAAACCGAAACTCTATCTTCTTTTCTTACTTTACTTCTTCACTTTTCTATAGGCTAACTTTCATCTACAAGCATATCTTGACAAACCGAATACAGATTCGTAATTATTATATTATTACTAACATTTTGGATATTCTAACTTATATTTTACTGCTTGCTACGCAAACTTATCATTAGATATTCTTTTCTTACTTTACTTCTTCACTTTTCAAAATACTTATTACTTCTCAAAGCATACTCCTTAAAACCGAAACTCTATCTTCTTTTCTTACTTTACTTCTTCACTTTTCTATAGGCTAACTTTCATCTACAAGCATATCTTGACAAACCGAATACAGATTCGTAATTATTATATTATTACTAACATTTTGGATATTCTAACTTATATTTTACTGCTTGCTACGCAAACTTATCATTAGATATTCTTTTCTTACTTTACTTCTTCACTTTTCTAAATACTTATTACTTCTCAAAGCATACTCCTTAAAACTGAAATTCTATCTTCTTTTCTTACTTTACTTCTTCACTTTTCTAAATACTTATTACTTCTCAAAGCATACTCCATAAAACCGAAACTCTATCTTCTTTTCTTACTTTACTTCTTCACTTTTCTATAGGCTAACTTTCATCTACAAGCATATCTTGACAAACCGAATACAGATTCGTAATTATTATATTATTACTAACATTTTGGATATTCTAACTTATATTTTACTGCTTGCTACGCAAACTTATCATTAGATATTCTTTTCTTACTTTACTTCTTCACTTTTCTAAATACTTATTACTTCTCAAAGCATACTCCTTAAAACTGAAATTCTATCTTCTTTTCTTACTTTACTTCTTCACTTTTCTAAATACTTATTACTTCTCAAAGCATACTCCATAAAACCGAAACTCTATCTTCTTTTCTTACTTTACTTCTTCACTTTTCTATAGGCTAACTTTCATCTACAAGCATATCTTGACAAACCGAATACAGATTCGTAATTATTATATTATTACTAACATTTTGGATATTCTAACTTATATTTTACTGCTTGCTACGCAAACTTATCATTAGATATTCTTTTCTTACTTTACTTCTTCACTTTTCTAAATACTTATTACTTCTCAAAGCATACTCCTTAAAACTGAAATTCTATCTTCTTTTCTTACTTTACTTCTTCACTTTTCTAAATACTTATTACTTCTCAAAGCATACTCCATAAAACCGAAACTCTATCTTCTTTTCTTACTTTACTTCTTCACTTTTCTATAGGCTAACTTTCATCTACAAGCATATCTTGACAAACCGAATACAGATTCGTAATTATTATATTATTACTAACATTTTGGATATTCTAACTTATACTTTACTGCTTGCTACGCTTAAACTTATCATTAGATATTCTTTTCTTACTTTACTTCTTCACTTTTCTATAGGCTAACTTTCATCTACAAGCATATCTTGACAAACCGAATACAGATTCGTAATTATTATATTATTACTAACATTTTGGATATTCTAACTTATATTTTACTGCTTGCTACGCAAACTTATCATTAGATATTCTTTTCTTACTTTACTTCTTCACTTTTCAAAATACTTATTACTTCTCAAAGCATACTCCTTAAAACCGAAACTCTATCTTCTTTTCTTACTTTACTTCTTCACTTTTCTATAGGCTAACTTTCATCTACAAGCATATCTTGACAAACCGAATACAGATTCGTAATTATTATATTATTACTAACATTTTGGATATTCTAACTTATATTTTACTGCTTGCTACGCAAACTTATCATTAGATATTCTTTTCTTACTTTACTTCTTCACTTTTCTAAATACTTATTACTTCTCAAAGCATACTCCTTAAAACTGAAATTCTATCTTCTTTTCTTACTTTACTTCTTCACTTTTCTAAATACTTATTACTTCTCAAAGCATACTCCATAAAACCGAAACTCTATCTTCTTTTCTTACTTTACTTCTTCACTTTTCTATAGGCTAACTTTCATCTACAAGCATATCTTGACAAACCGAATACAGATTCGTAATTATTATATTATTACTAACATTTTGGATATTCTAACTTATATTTTACTGCTTGCTACGCAAACTTATCATTAGATATTCTTTTCTTACTTTACTTCTTCACTTTTCAAAATACTTATTACTTCTCAAAGCATACTCCATAAAACCGAAACTCTATCTTCTTTTCTTACTTTACTTCTTCACTTTTCTATAGGCTAACTTTCATCTACAAGCATATCTTGACAAACCGAATACAGATTCGTAATTATTATATTATTACTAACATTTTGGATATTCTAACTTATATTTTACTGCTTGCTACGCAAACTTATCATTAGATATTCTTTTCTTACTTTACTTCTTCACTTTTCAAAATACTTATTACTTCTCAAAGCATACTCCTTAAAACCGAAACTCTATCTTCTTTTCTTACTTTACTTCTTCACTTTTCTATAGGCTAACTTTCATCTACAAGCATATCTTGACAAACCGAATACAGATTCGTAATTATTATATTATTACTAACATTTTGGATATTCTAACTTATATTTTACTGCTTGCTACGCAAACTTATCATTAGATATTCTTTTCTTACTTTACTTCTTCACTTTTCTAAATACTTATTACTTCTCAAAGCATACTCCTTAAAACTGAAATTCTATCTTCTTTTCTTACTTTACTTCTTCACTTTTCTAAATACTTATTACTTCTCAAAGCATACTCCATAAAACCGAAACTCTATCTTCTTTTCTTACTTTACTTCTTCACTTTTCTATAGGCTAACTTTCATCTACAAGCATATCTTGACAAACCGAATACAGATTCGTAATTATTATATTATTACTAACATTTTGGATATTCTAACTTATATTTTACTGCTTGCTACGCAAACTTATCATTAGATATTCTTTTCTTACTTTACTTCTTCACTTTTCTAAATACTTATTACTTCTCAAAGCATACTCCTTAAAACTGAAATTCTATCTTCTTTTCTTACTTTACTTCTTCACTTTTCTAAATACTTATTACTTCTCAAAGCATACTCCATAAAACCGAAACTCTATCTTCTTTTCTTACTTTACTTCTTCACTTTTCTATAGGCTAACTTTCATCTACAAGCATATCTTGACAAACCGAATACAGATTCGTAATTATTATATTATTACTAACATTTTGGATATTCTAACTTATATTTTACTGCTTGCTACGCAAACTTATCATTAGATATTCTTTTCTTACTTTACTTCTTCACTTTTCTAAATACTTATTACTTCTCAAAGCATACTCCTTAAAACTGAAATTCTATCTTCTTTTCTTACTTTACTTCTTCACTTTTCTAAATACTTATTACTTCTCAAAGCATACTCCATAAAACCGAAACTCTATCTTCTTTTCTTACTTTACTTCTTCACTTTTCTATAGGCTAACTTTCATCTACAAGCATATCTTGACAAACCGAATACAGATTCGTAATTATTATATTATTACTAACATTTTGGATATTCTAACTTATATTTTACTGCTTGCTACGCAAACTTATCATTAGATATTCTTTTCTTACTTTACTTCTTCACTTTTCAAAATACTTATTACTTCTCAAAGCATACTCCTTAAAACCGAAACTCTATCTTCTTTTCTTACTTTACTTCTTCACTTTTCTATAGGCTAACTTTCATCTACAAGCATATCTTGACAAACCGAATACAGATTCGTAATTATTATATTATTACTAACATTTTGGATATTCTAACTTATATTTTACTGCTTGCTACGCAAACTTATCATTAGATATTCTTTTCTTACTTTACTTCTTCACTTTTCTAAATACTTATTACTTCTCAAAGCATACTCCTTAAAACTGAAATTCTATCTTCTTTTCTTACTTTACTTCTTCACTTTTCTAAATACTTATTACTTCTCAAAGCATACTCCATAAAACCGAAACTCTATCTTCTTTTCTTACTTTACTTCTTCACTTTTCTATAGGCTAACTTTCATCTACAAGCATATCTTGACAAACCGAATACAGATTCGTAATTATTATATTATTACTAACATTTTGGATATTCTAACTTATATTTTACTGCTTGCTACGCAAACTTATCATTAGATATTCTTTTCTTACTTTACTTCTTCACTTTTCAAAATACTTATTACTTCTCAAAGCATACTCCATAAAACCGAAACTCTATCTTCTTTTCTTACTTTACTTCTTCACTTTTCTATAGGCTAACTTTCATCTACAAGCATATCTTGACAAACCGAATACAGATTCGTAATTATTATATTATTACTAACATTTTGGATATTCTAACTTATATTTTACTGCTTGCTACGCAAACTTATCATTAGATATTCTTTTCTTACTTTACTTCTTCACTTTTCTAAATACTTATTACTTCTCAAAGCATACTCCTTAAAACTGAAATTCTATCTTCTTTTCTTACTTTACTTCTTCACTTTTCTAAATACTTATTACTTCTCAAAGCATACTCCATAAAACCGAAACTCTATCTTCTTTTCTTACTTTACTTCTTCACTTTTCTATAGGCTAACTTTCATCTACAAGCATATCTTGACAAACCGAATACAGATTCGTAATTATTATATTATTACTAACATTTTGGATATTCTAACTTATATTTTACTGCTTGCTACGCAAACTTATCATTAGATATTCTTTTCTTACTTTACTTCTTCACTTTTCTATAGGCTAACTTTCATCTACTAGCATATCTTGACAAACCGAATACAGATTCGTAATTATTATAATATAACTAACATTTTGGATATTCTAACTTATATTTTAGTGCTTGCTACGAAAACTTATCATTAGATATTCTTTTCTTACTTTACTTCTTCACTTTTCTATAGGCTAACTTTCATCTACAAGCATATCTTGACAAAACGAATACAGATTCGTAATTATTATAATATAACTAACATTTTGGATATTCTAACTTATATTTTAGTGCTTGCTACGAAAACTTATCATTAGATATTCTTTTCTTACTTTACTTCTTCACTTTTCTATAGGCTAACTTTCATCTACGAGAATATCTTGACAAAACGAATACAGATTCGTAATTATGACATTATTACTAACATTTTGGATATTCTATCTTATATTTTAGTGCTTGCTACGAAAACTTATCATTAGATATTCTTTTCTTACTTTACTTCTTCACTTTTCTATAGGCTAACTTTAATCTACTAGCATATCTTGACAAACCGAATACAGATTCGTGTTTATGACATTATTACTAACATTTTGGATATTCTAACTCATATTTTAGTGCTTGCTACGAAAACTTATCATTAGATATTCTTTTCTTACTTTACTTCTTCACTTTTCTATAGGCTAACTTTCATCTACAAGCATATCTTGACAAACCGAATACAGATTCGTAATTATTATAATATAACTAACATTTTGGATATTCTAACTTATATTTTAGTGCTTGCTACGCAAACTTATCATTAGATATTCTTTTCTTACTTTACTTCTTCACTTTTCTAAATACTTATTACTTCTCAAAGCATACTCCTTAAAACTGAAATTCTATCTTCTTTTCTTACTTTACTTCTTCACTTTTCTATAGGCTAACTTTCATCTACAAGCATATCTTGACAAACCGAATACAGATTCGTAATAATGACATTATTACTAACATTTTGGATATTCTATCTTATATTTTAGTGCTTGCTACGAAAACTTATCATTAGATATTCTTTTCTTACTTTACTTCTTCACTTTTCTAAATACTTATTACTTCTCAAAGCATACTCCTTAAAACTGAAATTCTATCTTCTTTTCTTACTTTACTTCTTCACTTTTCTATAGGCTAACTTTAATCTACTAGCATATCTTGACAAACCGAATACAGATTCGTAATTATTATAATATAACTAACATTTTGGATATTCTAACTTATATTTTAGTGCTTGCTACGAAAACTTATCATTAGATATTCTTTTCTTACTTTACTTCTTCACTTTTCTATAGGCTAACTTTCATCTACAAGCATATCTTGACAAAACGAATACAGATTCGTAATAATGACATTATTACTAACATTTTGGATATTCTATCTTATATTTTAGTGCTTGCTACGAAAACTTATCATTAGATATTCTTTTCTTACTTTACTTCTTCACTTTTCTATAGGCTAACTTTCATCTACAAGCATATCTTGACAAACCGAATACAGATTCGTAATTATTATAATATAACTAACATTTTGGATATTCTAACTTATATTTTAGTGCTTGCTACGCAAACTTATCATTAGATATTCTTTTCTTACTTTACTTCTTCACTTTTCTATAGGCTAACTTTCATCTACAAGCATATCTTGACAAAACGAATACAGATTCGTAATTATTATAATATAACTAACATTTTGGATATTCTAACTTATATTTTAGTGCTTGCTACGCAAACTTATCATTAGATATTCTTTTCTTACTTTACTTCTTCACTTTTCTATAGGCTAACTTTCATCTACAAGCATATCTTGACAAACCGAATACAGATTCGTGTTTATGACATTATTACTAACATTTTGGATATTCTAACTCATATTTTAGTGCTTGCTACGAAAACTTATCATTAGATATTCTTTTCTTACTTTACTTCTTCACTTTTCTATAGGCTAACTTTCATCTACAAGCATATCTTGACAAACCGAATACAGATTCGTAATTATTATAATATAACTAACATTTTGGATATTCTAACTTATATTTTAGTGCTTGCTACGCAAACTTATCATTAGATATTCTTTTCTTACTTTACTTCTTCACTTTTCTATAGGCTAACTTTCATCTACAAGCATATCTTGACAAAACGAATACAGATTCGTAATTATTATAATATAACTAACATTTTGGATATTCTAACTTATATTTTAGTGCTTGCTACGCAAACTTATCATTAGATATTCTTTTCTTACTTTACTTCTTCACTTTTCTATAGGCTAACTTTCATCTACAAGCATATCTTGACAAACCGAATACAGATTCGTAATTATTATAATATAACTAACATTTTGGATATTCTAACTTATATTTTAGTGCTTGCTACGAAAACTTATCATTAGATATTCTTTTCTTACTTTACTTCTTCACTTTTCTATAGGCTAACTTTCATCTACGAGAATATCTTGACAAAACGAATACAGATTCGTAATTATGACATTATTACTAACATTTTGGATATTCTATCTTATATTTTAGTGCTTGCTACGAAAACTTATCATTAGATATTCTTTTCTTACTTTACTTCTTCACTTTTCTATAGGCTAACTTTCATCTACAAGCATATCTTGACAAACCGAATACAGATTCGTAATTGTGACTTTATTACTAACATTTTGGATATTCTAACTCATATTTTAGTGCTTGCTACGAAAACTTATCATTAGATATTCTTTTCTTACTTTACTTCTTCACTTTTCTAAATACTTATTACTTCTCAAAGCATACTCCTTAAAACTGAAATTCTTTCTTCTTTTCTTACTTTACTTCTTCACCTTTCAATAGGCTAACTTTCATCTACAAGCATATCTTGACAAACCGAATACAGATTCGTAATTATTATATTATTACTAACATTTTGGATATTCTAACTTATATTTTACTGCTTGCTACGCAAACTTATCATTAGATATTCTTTTCTTACTTTACTTCTTCACTTTTCTATAGGCTAACTTTCATCTACTAGCATATCTTGACAAACCGAATACAGATTCGTAATTATTATAATATAACTAACATTTTGGATATTCTAACTTATATTTTAGTGCTTGCTACGAAAACTTATCATTAGATATTCTTTTCTTACTTTACTTCTTCACTTTTCTATAGGCTAACTTTCATCTACAAGCATATCTTGACAAAACGAATACAGATTCGTAATTATTATAATATAACTAACATTTTGGATATTCTAACTTATATTTTAGTGCTTGCTACGAAAACTTATCATTAGATATTCTTTTCTTACTTTACTTCTTCACTTTTCTATAGGCTAACTTTCATCTACGAGAATATCTTGACAAAACGAATACAGATTCGTAATTATGACATTATTACTAACATTTTGGATATTCTATCTTATATTTTAGTGCTTGCTACGAAAACTTATCATTAGATATTCTTTTCTTACTTTACTTCTTCACTTTTCTATAGGCTAACTTTAATCTACTAGCATATCTTGACAAACCGAATACAGATTCGTGTTTATGACATTATTACTAACATTTTGGATATTCTAACTCATATTTTAGTGCTTGCTACGAAAACTTATCATTAGATATTCTTTTCTTACTTTACTTCTTCACTTTTCTATAGGCTAACTTTCATCTACAAGCATATCTTGACAAACCGAATACAGATTCGTAATTATTATAATATAACTAACATTTTGGATATTCTAACTTATATTTTAGTGCTTGCTACGCAAACTTATCATTAGATATTCTTTTCTTACTTTACTTCTTCACTTTTCTAAATACTTATTACTTCTCAAAGCATACTCCTTAAAACTGAAATTCTATCTTCTTTTCTTACTTTACTTCTTCACTTTTCTATAGGCTAACTTTCATCTACAAGCATATCTTGACAAACCGAATACAGATTCGTAATAATGACATTATTACTAACATTTTGGATATTCTATCTTATATTTTAGTGCTTGCTACGAAAACTTATCATTAGATATTCTTTTCTTACTTTACTTCTTCACTTTTCTAAATACTTATTACTTCTCAAAGCATACTCCTTAAAACTGAAATTCTATCTTCTTTTCTTACTTTACTTCTTCACTTTTCTATAGGCTAACTTTAATCTACTAGCATATCTTGACAAACCGAATACAGATTCGTAATTATTATAATATAACTAACATTTTGGATATTCTAACTTATATTTTAGTGCTTGCTACGAAAACTTATCATTAGATATTCTTTTCTTACTTTACTTCTTCACTTTTCTATAGGCTAACTTTCATCTACAAGCATATCTTGACAAAACGAATACAGATTCGTAATAATGACATTATTACTAACATTTTGGATATTCTATCTTATATTTTAGTGCTTGCTACGAAAACTTATCATTAGATATTCTTTTCTTACTTTACTTCTTCACTTTTCTATAGGCTAACTTTCATCTACAAGCATATCTTGACAAACCGAATACAGATTCGTAATTATTATAATATAACTAACATTTTGGATATTCTAACTTATATTTTAGTGCTTGCTACGCAAACTTATCATTAGATATTCTTTTCTTACTTTACTTCTTCACTTTTCTATAGGCTAACTTTCATCTACAAGCATATCTTGACAAAACGAATACAGATTCGTAATTATTATAATATAACTAACATTTTGGATATTCTAACTTATATTTTAGTGCTTGCTACGCAAACTTATCATTAGATATTCTTTTCTTACTTTACTTCT
>CAMPDV010006027.1:0-22775 GCA_946699065.1 Loxodes magnus | reverse complement strand
TACTTTACTTCCTCACTTTTCTAAATACTTATAACTTCTTTTTATCTCTAAGTTTTAGTTATTCTAAAAGCTGATATTCCATCTTCTTTTCTTTACTTTACTTCCTCACTTTTCTAAATACTTATAACTTCTTTTTATCTCTAAGTTTTATTATCTCTAAAAGCTGTAATTCCATCTTCTTTTCTTACTTTACTTCCTCACTTTTCTAAATACTTATAACTTCTTTTTATCTCTAAGTTTTAGTAATTCTAAAAGCTGAAATTCCATCTTCTTTTCTTACTTTACTTCCTCACTTTTCTAAATACTTATAACTTCTTTTTATCTCTAAGTTTAAGTAATTCTAAAAGCTGAAATTCCATCTTCTTTTCTTACTTTACTTCCTCACTTTTCTAAATACTTATAACTTCTTTTTATCTCTAAGTTTAAGTAATTCTAAAAGCTGTAATTCCCATCTTCTTTTCTTACTTTACTTCCTCACTTTTCTAAATACTTATAACTTCTTTTTATCTCTAAGTTTTATTATCTCTAAAAGCTGTAATTCTTTCTTCTTTTCTTACTTTACTTCCTCACTTTTCTAAATACTTATAACTTCTTTTTATCTCTAAGTTTAAGTAATTCTAAAAGCTGTAATTCCATCTTCTTTTCTTACTTTACTTCCTCACTTTTCTAAATACTTATAACTTCTTTTTATCTCTAAGTTTAAGTAATTCTAAAAGCTGTAATTCTTTCTTCTTTTCTTACTTTACTTCCTCACTTTTCTAAATACTTATAACTTCTTTTTATCTCTAAGTTTAAGTAATTCTAAAAGCTGAAATTCCATCTTCTTTTCTTACTTTACTTCCTCACTTTTCTAAATACTTATAACTTCTTTTTATCTCTAAGTTTTATTATCTCTAAAAGCTGTAATTCATCTTCTTTTCTTACTTTACTTCCTCACTTTTCTAAATACTTATAACTTCTTTTTATCTCTAAGTTTTTAGTTATTCTAAAAGCTGATATTCCATCTTCTTTTCTTACTTTACTTCCTCACTTTTCTAAATACTTATAACTTCTTTTTATCTCTAAGTTTTAGTTATTCTAAAAGCTGTAATTCCATCTTCTTTTCTTACTTTACTTCCTCACTTTTCTAAATACTTATAACTTCTTTTTATCTCTAAGTTTAAGTAATTCTAAAAGCTGAAATTCCATCTTCTTTTCTTACTTTACTTCCTCACTTTTCTAAATACTTATAACTTCTTTTTATCTCTAAGTTTTAGTTATTCTAAAAGCTGTAATTCCATCTTCTTTTCTTACTTTACTTCCTCACTTTTCTAAATACTTATAACTTCTTTTTATCTCTAAGTTTTAGTTATTCTAAAAGCTGAAATTCCATCTTCTTTTCTTACTTTACTTCCTCACTTTTCTAAATACTTATAACTTCTTTTTATCTCTAAGTTTTAGTTATTCTAAAAGCTGTAATTCCATCTTCTTTTCTTACTTTACTTCCTCACTTTTCTAAATACTTATAACTTCTTTTTATCTCTAAGTTTTAGTTATTCTAAAAGCTGATATTCCATCTTCTTTTCTTACTTTACTTCCTCACTTTTCTAAATACTTATAACTTCTTTTTATCTCTAAGTTTAAGTAATTCTAAAAGCTGTAATTCCATCTTCTTTTCTTACTTTACTTCCTCACTTTTCTAAATACTTATAACTTCTTTTTGTCTCTAAGTTTAAGTAATTCTAAAAGCTGTAATTCCATCTTCTTTTCTTACTTTACTTCCTCACTTTTCTAAATACTTATAACTTCTTTTTATCTCTAAGTTTTTAGTTATTCTAAAAGCTGTAATTCCATCTTCTTTTCTTACTTTACTTCCTCACTTTTCTAAATACTTATAACTTCTTTTTATCTCTAAGTTTAAGTAATTCTAAAAGCTGTAATTCCATCTTCTTTTCTTACTTTACTTCCTCACTTTTCTAAATACTTATAACTTCTTTTTATCTCTAAGTTTTAGTTATTCTAAAAGCTGTAATTCTTTCTTCTTTTCTTACTTTACTTCCTCACTTTTCTAAATACTTATAACTTCTTTTTATCTCTAAGTTTTAGTTATTCTAAAAGCTGTAATTCCATCTTCTTTTCTTACTTTACTTCCTCACTTTTCTAAATACTTATAACTTCTTTTTATCTCTAAGTTTTAGTTATTCTAAAAGCTGTAATTCCATCTTCTTTTCTTACTTTACTTCCTCACTTTTCTAAATACTTATAACTTCTTTTTATCTCTAAGTTTAAGTAATTCTAAAAGCTGAAATTCCATCTTCTTTTCTTACTTTACTTCCTCACTTTTCTAAATACTTATAACTTCTTTTTATCTCTAAGTTTTAGTTATTCTAAAAGCTGATATTCCATCTTCTTTTCTTACTTTACTTCCTCACTTTTCTAAATACTTATAACTTCTTTTTATCTCTAAGTTTTAGTAATTCTAAAAGCTGTAATTCCATCTTCTTTTCTTACTTTACTTCCTCACTTTTCTAAATACTTATAACTTCTTTTTATCTCTAAGTTTAAGTAATTCTAAAAGCTGTAATTCCATCTTTTTTTCTTACTTTAATTCCTCACTTTTCTAAATACTTATAACTTCTTTTTATCTCTAAGTTTAAGTAATTCTAAAAGCTGAAATTCCATCTTCTTTTCTTACTTTACTTCCTCACTTTTCTAAATACTTATAACTTCTTTTTATCTCTAAGTTTAAGTAATTCTAAAAGCTGAAATTCTTTCTTCTTTTCTTACTTTACTTCCTCACTTTTCTAAATACTTATAACTTCTTTTTATCTCTAAGTTTAAGTAATTCTAAAAGCTGTAATTCCATCTTCTTTTCTTACTTTACTTCCTCACTTTTCTAAATACTTATAACTTCTTTTTATCTCTAAGTTTAAGTAATTCTAAAAGCTGTAATTCCATCTTCTTTTCTTACTTTACTTCCTCACTTTTCTAAATACTTATAACTTCTTTTTATCTCTAAGTTTAAATAATTCTAAAAGCTGTAATTCCATCTTCTTTTCTTACTTTACTTCCTCACTTTTCTAAATACTTATAACTTCTTTTTATCTCTAAGTTTTATTATCTCTAAAAGCTGTAATTCTATCTTCTTTTCTTACTTTACTTCCTCACTTTTCTAAATACTTATAACTTCTTTTTATCTCTAAGTTTAAGTAATTCTAAAAGCTGTAATTCTTTCTTCTTTTCTTACTTTACTTCCTCACTTTTCTAAATACTTATAACTTCTTTTTATCTCTAAGTTTTAGTAATTCTAAAAGCTGAAATTCCATCTTCTTTTCTTACTTTACTTCCTCACTTTTCTAAATACTTATAACTTCTTTTTATCTCTAAGTTTAAGTAATTCTAAAAGCTGAAATTCCATCTTCTTTTCTTACTTTACTTCCTCACTTTTCTAAATACTTATAACTTCTTTTTATCTCTAAGTTTAAGTAATTCTAAAAGCTGAAATTCTTTCTTCTTTTCTTACTTTACTTCCTCACTTTTCTAAATACTTATAACTTCTTTTTATCTCTAAGTTTAAGTAATTCTAAAAGCTGTAATTCTTTCTTCTTTTCTTACTTTACTTCCTCACTTTTCTAAATACTTATAACTTCTTTTTATCTCTAAGTTTTAGTAATTCTAAAAGCTGAAATTCCATCTTCTTTTCTTACTTTAATTCCTCACTTTTCTAAATACTTATAACTTCTTTTTATCTCTAAGTTTAAGTAATTCTAAAAGCTGTAATTCCATCTTCTTTTCTTACTTTACTTCCTCACTTTTCTAAATACTTATAACTTCTTTTTATCTCTAAGTTTAAGTAATTCTAAAAGCTGAAATTCTTTCTTCTTTTCTTACTTTACTTCCTCACTTTTCTAAATACTTATAACTTCTTTTTATCTCTAAGTTTTATTATCTCTAAAAGCTGTAATTCTTTCTTCTTTTCTTACTTTACTTCCTCACTTTTCTAAATACTTATAACTTCTTTTTATCTCTAAGTTTAAGTAATTCTAAAAGCTGTAATTCTTTCTTCTTTTCTTACTTTACTTCCTCACTTTTCTAAATACTTATAACTTCTTTTTATCTCTAAGTTTTAGTTATTCTAAAAGCTGTAATTCCATCTTCTTTTCTTACTTTACTTCCTCACTTTTCTAAATACTTATAACTTCTTTTTATCTCTAAGTTTAAGTAATTCTAAAAGCTGAAATTCCATCTTCTTTTCTTACTTTACTTCCTCACTTTTCTAAATACTTATAACTTCTTTTTATCTCTAAGTTTAAGTAATTCTAAAAGCTGAAATTCCATCTTCTTTTCTTACTTTACTTCCTCACTTTTCTAAATACTTATAACTTCTTTTTATCTCTAAGTTTTATTATCTCTAAAAGCTGTAATTCCATCTTCTTTTCTTACTTTACTTCCTCACTTTTCTAAATACTTATAACTTCTTTTTATCTCTAAGTTTAAGTAATTCTAAAAGCTGTAATTCTTTCTTCTTTTCTTACTTTACTTCCTCACTTTTCTAAATACTTATAACTTCTTTTTATCTCTAAGTTTAAGTAATTCTAAAAGCTGTAATTCCATCTTCTTTTCTTACTTTACTTCCTCACTTTTCTAAATACTTATAACTTCTTTTTATCTCTAAGTTTAAGTAATTCTAAAAGCTGTAATTCCATCTTCTTTTCTTACTTTACTTCCTCACTTTTCTAAATACTTATAACTTCTTTTTATCTCTAAGTTTAAGTAATTCTAAAAGCTGAAATTCCATCTTCTTTTCTTACTTTACTTCCTCACTTTTCTAAATACTTATAACTTCTTTTTATCTCTAAGTTTAAGTAATTCTAAAAGCTGTAATTCCATCTTCTTTTCTTACTTTACTTCCTCACTTTTCTAAATACTTATAACTTCTTTTTATCTCTAAGTTTAAGTAATTCTAAAGCTGTAATTCCATCTTCTTTTCTTACTTTACTTCCTCACTTTTCTAAATACTTATAACTTCTTTTTATCTCTAAGTTTTAGTTATTCTAAAAGCTGAAATTCCATCTTCTTTTCTTACTTTACTTCCTCACTTTTCTAAATACTTATAACTTCTTTTTATCTCTAAGTTTAAGTAATTCTAAAAGCTGTAATTCTTTCTTCTTTTCTTACTTTACTTCCTCACTTTTCTAAATACTTATAACTTCTTTTTATCTCTAAGTTTTAGTTATTCTAAAAGCTGTAATTCCATCTTCTTTTCTTACTTTACTTCCTCACTTTTCTAAATACTTATAACTTCTTTTTATCTCTAAGTTTTATTATCTCTAAAAGCTGTAATTCCATCTTCTTTTCTTACTTTACTTCCTCACTTTTCTAAATACTTATAACTTCTTTTTATCTCTAAGTTTAAGTAATTCTAAAAGCTGTAATTCTTTCTTCTTTTCTTACTTTACTTCCTCACTTTTCTAAATACTTATAACTTCTTTTTATCTCTAAGTTTTATTATCTCTAAAAGCTGTAATTCCATCTTCTTTTCTTACTTTACTTCCTCACTTTTCTAAATACTTATAACTTCTTTTTATCTCTAAGTTTTAGTTATTCTAAAAGCTGATATTCCATCTTCTTTTCTTACTTTACTTCCTCACTTTTCTAAATACTTATAACTTCTTTTTATCTCTAAGTTTTATTATCTCTAAAAGCTGTAATTCCATCTTCTTTTCTTACTTTACTTCCTCACTTTTCTAAATACTTATAACTTCTTTTTATCTCTAAGTTTTAGTAATTCTAAAAGCTGAAATTCCATCTTCTTTTCTTACTTTACTTCCTCACTTTTCTAAATACTTATAACTTCTTTTTATCTCTAAGTTTAAGTAATTCTAAAAGCTGAAATTCCATCTTCTTTTCTTACTTTACTTCCTCACTTTTCTAAATACTTATAACTTCTTTTTATCTCTAAGTTTAAGTAATTCTAAAAGCTGTAATTCCATCTTCTTTTCTTACTTTACTTCCTCACTTTTCTAAATACTTATAACTTCTTTTTATCTCTAAGTTTTATTATCTCTAAAAGCTGTAATTCTTTCTTCTTTTCTTACTTTACTTCCTCACTTTTCTAAATACTTATAACTTCTTTTTATCTCTAAGTTTAAGTAATTCTAAAAGCTGTAATTCCATCTTCTTTTCTTACTTTACTTCCTCACTTTTCTAAATACTTATAACTTCTTTTTATCTCTAAGTTTAAATAATTCTAAAAGCTGTAATTCCATCTTCTTTTCTTACTTTACTTCCTCACTTTTCTAAATACTTATAACTTCTTTTTATCTCTAAGTTTAAGTAATTCTAAAAGCTGTAATTCTTTCTTCTTTTCTTACTTTACTTCCTCACTTTTCTAAATACTTATAACTTCTTTTTATCTCTAAGTTTAAGTAATTCTAAAAGCTGAAATTCCATCTTCTTTTCTTACTTTACTTCCTCACTTTTCTAAATACTTATAACTTCTTTTTATCTCTAAGTTTAAGTAATTCTAAAAGCTGAAATTCCATCTTCTTTTCTTACTTTACTTCCTCACTTTTCTAAATACTTATAACTTCTTTTTATCTCTAAGTTTAAGTAATTCTAAAAGCTGTAATTCTTTCTTCTTTTCTTACTTTACTTCCTCACTTTTCTAAATACTTATAACTTCTTTTTATCTCTAAGTTTTAGTAATTCTAAAAGCTGAAATTCCATCTTCTTTTCTTACTTTAATTCCTCACTTTTCTAAATACTTATAACTTCTTTTTATCTCTAAGTTTAAGTAATTCTAAAAGCTGTAATTCCATCTTCTTTTCTTACTTTACTTCCTCACTTTTCTAAATACTTATAACTTCTTTTTATCTCTAAGTTTAAGTAATTCTAAAAGCTGAAATTCTTTCTTCTTTTCTTACTTTACTTCCTCACTTTTCTAAATACTTATAACTTCTTTTTATCTCTAAGTTTTATTATCTCTAAAAGCTGTAATTCTTTCTTCTTTTCTTACTTTACTTCCTCACTTTTCTAAATACTTATAACTTCTTTTTATCTCTAAGTTTAAGTAATTCTAAAAGCTGTAATTCTTTCTTCTTTTCTTACTTTACTTCCTCACTTTTCTAAATACTTATAACTTCTTTTTATCTCTAAGTTTTAGTTATTCTAAAAGCTGTAATTCCATCTTCTTTTCTTACTTTACTTCCTCACTTTTCTAAATACTTATAACTTCTTTTTATCTCTAAGTTTAAGTAATTCTAAAAGCTGAAATTCCATCTTCTTTTCTTACTTTACTTCCTCACTTTTCTAAATACTTATAACTTCTTTTTATCTCTAAGTTTAAGTAATTCTAAAAGCTGAAATTCCATCTTCTTTTCTTACTTTACTTCCTCACTTTTCTAAATACTTATAACTTCTTTTTATCTCTAAGTTTTATTATCTCTAAAAGCTGTAATTCCATCTTCTTTTCTTACTTTACTTCCTCACTTTTCTAAATACTTATAACTTCTTTTTATCTCTAAGTTTAAGTAATTCTAAAAGCTGTAATTCTTTCTTCTTTTCTTACTTTACTTCCTCACTTTTCTAAATACTTATAACTTCTTTTTATCTCTAAGTTTAAGTAATTCTAAAAGCTGTAATTCCATCTTCTTTTCTTACTTTACTTCCTCACTTTTCTAAATACTTATAACTTCTTTTTATCTCTAAGTTTAAGTAATTCTAAAAGCTGTAATTCCATCTTCTTTTCTTACTTTACTTCCTCACTTTTCTAAATACTTATAACTTCTTTTTATCTCTAAGTTTAAGTAATTCTAAAAGCTGTAATTCCATCTTCTTTTCTTACTTTACTTCCTCACTTTTCTAAATACTTATAACTTCTTTTTATCTCTAAGTTTAAATAATTCTAAAAGCTGTAATTCCATCTTCTTTTCTTACTTTACTTCCTCACTTTTCTAAATACTTATAACTTCTTTTTATCTCTAAGTTTAAGTAATTCTAAAAGCTGTAATTCCATCTTCTTTTCTTACTTTACTTCCTCACTTTTCTAAATACTTATAACTTCTTTTTATCTCTAAGTTTTAGTTATTCTAAAAGCTGAAATTCCATCTTCTTTTCTTACTTTACTTCCTCACTTTTCTAAATACTTATAACTTCTTTTTATCTCTAAGTTTAAGTAATTCTAAAAGCTGTAATTCTTTCTTCTTTTCTTACTTTACTTCCTCACTTTTCTAAATACTTATAACTTCTTTTTATCTCTAAGTTTTATTATCTCTAAAAGCTGTAATTCCATCTTCTTTTCTTACTTTACTTCCTCACTTTTCTAAATACTTATAACTTCTTTTTATCTCTAAGTTTAAGTAATTCTAAAAGCTGTAATTCTTTCTTCTTTTCTTACTTTACTTCCTCACTTTTCTAAATACTTATAACTTCTTTTTATCTCTAAGTTTAAGTAATTCTAAAAGCTGTAATTCTTTCTTCTTTTCTTACTTTACTTCCTCACTTTTCTAAATACTTATAACTTCTTTTTATCTCTAAGTTTTATTATCTCTAAAAGCTGTAATTCCATCTTCTTTTCTTACTTTACTTCCTCACTTTTCTAAATACTTATAACTTCTTTTTATCTCTAAGTTTTAGTTATTCTAAAAGCTGATATTCCATCTTCTTTTCTTACTTTACTTCCTCACTTTTCTAAATACTTATAACTTCTTTTTATCTCTAAGTTTTATTATCTCTAAAAGCTGTAATTCCATCTTCTTTTCTTACTTTACTTCCTCACTTTTCTAAATACTTATAACTTCTTTTTATCTCTAAGTTTTAGTAATTCTAAAAGCTGAAATTCCATCTTCTTTTCTTACTTTACTTCCTCACTTTTCTAAATACTTATAACTTCTTTTTATCTCTAAGTTTAAGTAATTCTAAAAGCTGAAATTCCATCTTCTTTTCTTACTTTACTTCCTCACTTTTCTAAATACTTATAACTTCTTTTTATCTCTAAGTTTAAGTAATTCTAAAAGCTGTAATTCCATCTTCTTTTCTTACTTTACTTCCTCACTTTTCTAAATACTTATAACTTCTTTTTATCTCTAAGTTTTAGTAATTCTAAAAGCTGAAATTCCATCTTCTTTTCTTACTTTACTTCCTCACTTTTCTAAATACTTATAACTTCTTTTATCTCTAAGTTTTATTATCTCTAAAAGCTGTAATTCTTTCTTCTTTTCTTACTTTACTTCCTCACTTTTCTAAATACTTATAACTTCTTTTTATCTCTAAGTTTAAGTAATTCTAAAAGCTGTAATTCCATCTTCTTTTCTTACTTTACTTCCTCACTTTTCTAAATACTTATAACTTCTTTTTATCTCTAAGTTTAAATAATTCTAAAAGCTGTAATTCCATCTTCTTTTCTTACTTTACTTCCTCACTTTTCTAAATACTTATAACTTCTTTTTATCTCTAAGTTTAAGTAATTCTAAAAGCTGTAATTCTTCTTCTTTTCTTACTTTACTTCCTCACTTTTCTAAATACTTATAACTTCTTTTTATCTCTAAGTTTAAGTAATTCTAAAAGCTGAAATTCCATCTTCTTTTCTTACTTTACTTCCTCACTTTTCTAAATACTTATAACTTCTTTTTATCTCTAAGTTTAAGTAATTCTAAAAGCTGAAATTCCATCTTCTTTTCTTACTTTACTTCCTCACTTTTCTAAATACTTATAACTTCTTTTTATCTCTAAGATTTTTTATCTCTAAAAGCTGTAATTCCATCTTCTTTTCTTACTTTACTTCCTCACTTTTCTAAATACTTATAACTTCTTTTTATCTCTAAGTTTTAGTTATTCTAAAAGCTGAAATTCCATCTTCTTTTCTTACTTTACTTCCTCACTTTTCTAAATACTTATAACTTCTTTTTATCTCTAAGTTTAAGTAATTCTAAAAGCTGTAATTCTTTCTTCTTTTCTTACTTTACTTCCTCACTTTTCTAAATACTTATAACTTCTTTTTATCTCTAAGTTTAAGTAATTCTAAAAGCTGTAATTCCATCTTCTTTTCTTACTTTACTTCCTCACTTTTCTAAATACTTATAACTTCTTTTTATCTCTAAGTTTTAGTTATTCTAAAAGCTGATATTCCATCTTCTTTTCTTACTTTACTTCCTCACTTTTCTAAATACTTATAACTTCTTTTTATCTCTAAGTTTAAGTAATTCTAAAAGCTGTAATTCCATCTTCTTTTCTTACTTTACTTCCTCACTTTTCTAAATACTTATAACTTCTTTTTGTCTCTAAGTTTAAGTAATTCTAAAAGCTGTAATTCCATCTTCTTTTCTTACTTTACTTCCTCACTTTTCTAAATACTTATAACTTCTTTTTATCTCTAAGTTTTAGTTATTCTAAAAGCTGTAATTCCATCTTCTTTTCTTACTTTACTTCCTCACTTTTCTAAATACTTATAACTTCTTTTTATCTCTAAGTTTAAGTAATTCTAAAAGCTGTAATTCCATCTTCTTTTCTTACTTTACTTCCTCACTTTTCTAAATACTTATAACTTCTTTTTATCTCTAAGTTTTAGTTATTCTAAAAGCTGTAATTCTTTCTTCTTTTCTTACTTTACTTCCTCACTTTTCTAAATACTTATAACTTCTTTTTATCTCTAAGTTTAAGTAATTCTAAAAGCTGAAATTCCATCTTCTTTTCTTACTTTACTTCCTCACTTTTCTAAATACTTATAACTTCTTTTTATCTCTAAGTTTAAGTAATTCTAAAAGCTGAAATTCCATCTTCTTTTCTTACTTTACTTCCTCACTTTTCTAAATACTTATAACTTCTTTTTATCTCTAAGATTTTTTATCTCTAAAAGCTGAAATTCCATCTTCTTTTCTTACTTTACTTCCTCACTTTTCTAAATACTTATAACTTCTTTTTATCTCTAAGTTTTATTATCTCTAAAAGCTGTAATTCTTTCTTCTTTTCTTACTTTACTTCCTCACTTTTCTAAATACTTATAACTTCTTTTTATCTCTAAGTTTAAGTAATTCTAAAAGCTGTAATTCCATCTTCTTTTCTTACTTTACTTCCTCACTTTTCTAAATACTTATAACTTCTTTTTATCTCTAAGTTTTAGTTATTCTAAAAGCTGTAATTCCATCTTCTTTTCTTACTTTACTTCCTCACTTTTCTAAATACTTATAACTTCTTTTTATCTCTAAGTTTAAGTAATTCTAAAAGCTGTAATTCCATCTTCTTTTCTTACTTTACTTCCTCACTTTTCTAAATACTTATAACTTCTTTTTATCTCTAAGTTTTAGTTATTCTAAAAGCTGAAATTCCATCTTCTTTTCTTACTTTACTTCCTCACTTTTCTAAATACTTATAACTTCTTTTTATCTCTAAGTTTTATTATCTCTAAAAGCTGTAATTCTTTCTTCTTTTCTTACTTTACTTCCTCACTTTTCTAAATACTTATAACTTCTTTTTATCTCTAAGTTTAAGTAATTCTAAAAGCTGTAATTCTTTCTTCTTTTCTTACTTTACTTCCTCACTTTTCTAAATACTTATAACTTCTTTTTATCTCTAAGTTTTAGTTATTCTAAAAGCTGTAATTCCATCTTCTTTTCTTACTTTACTTCCTCACTTTTCTAAATACTTATAACTTCTTTTTATCTCTAAGTTTTAGTTATTCTAAAAGCTGAAATTCCATCTTCTTTTCTTACTTTACTTCCTCACTTTTCTAAATACTTATAACTTCTTTTTATCTCTAAGTTTAAGTAATTCTAAAAGCTGTAATTCTTTCTTCTTTTCTTACTTTACTTCCTCACTTTTCTAAATACTTATAACTTCTTTTTATCTCTAAGTTTTAGTTATTCTAAAAGCTGAAATTCCATCTTCTTTTCTTACTTTACTTCCTCACTTTTCTAAATACTTATAACTTCTTTTTATCTCTAAGTTTAAGTAATTCTAAAAGCTGTAATTCTTTCTTCTTTTCTTACTTTACTTCCTCACTTTTCTAAATACTTATAACTTCTTTTTATCTCTAAGTTTTATTATCTCTAAAAGCTGTAATTCCATCTTCTTTTCTTACTTTACTTCCTCACTTTTCTAAATACTTATAACTTCTTTTTATCTCTAAGTTTTAGTTATTCTAAAAGCTGATATTCCATCTTCTTTTCTTACTTTACTTCCTCACTTTTCTAAATACTTATAACTTCTTTTTATCTCTAAGTTTTATTATCTCTAAAAGCTGTAATTCCATCTTCTTTTCTTACTTTACTTCCTCACTTTTCTAAATACTTATAACTTCTTTTTATCTCTAAGTTTTAGTAATTCTAAAAGCTGAAATTCCATCTTCTTTTCTTACTTTACTTCCTCACTTTTCTAAATACTTATAACTTCTTTTTATCTCTAAGTTTAAGTAATTCTAAAAGCTGAAATTCCATCTTCTTTTCTTACTTTACTTCCTCACTTTTCTAAATACTTATAACTTCTTTTTATCTCTAAGTTTAAGTAATTCTAAAAGCTGTAATTCCATCTTCTTTTCTTACTTTACTTCCTCACTTTTCTAAATACTTATAACTTCTTTTTATCTCTAAGTTTTAGTTATTCTAAAAGCTGTAATTCTTTCTTCTTTTCTTACTTTACTTCCTCACTTTTCTAAATACTTATAACTTCTTTTTATCTCTAAGTTTAAGTAATTCTAAAAGCTGAAATTCCATCTTCTTTTCTTACTTTACTTCCTCACTTTTCTAAATACTTATAACTTCTTTTTATCTCTAAGTTTAAGTAATTCTAAAAGCTGAAATTCCATCTTCTTTTCTTACTTTACTTCCTCACTTTTCTAAATACTTATAACTTCTTTTTATCTCTAAGATTTTTTATCTCTAAAAGCTGTAATTCTTTCTTCTTTTCTTACTTTACTTCCTCACTTTTCTAAATACTTATAACTTCTTTTTATCTCTAAGTTTAAGTAATTCTAAAAGCTGTAATTCCATCTTCTTTTCTTACTTTACTTCCTCACTTTTCTAAATACTTATAACTTCTTTTTATCTCTAAGTTTAAGTAATTCTAAAAGCTGTAATTCTTTCTTCTTTTCTTACTTTACTTCCTCACTTTTCTAAATACTTATAACTTCTTTTTATCTCTAAGTTTAAGTAATTCTAAAAGCTGTAATTCCATCTTCTTTTCTTACTTTACTTCCTCACTTTTCTAAATACTTATAACTTCTTTTTATCTCTAAGTTTTAGTTATTCTAAAAGCTGATATTCCATCTTCTTTTCTTACTTTACTTCCTCACTTTTCTAAATACTTATAACTTCTTTTTATCTCTAAGTTTAAGTAATTCTAAAAGCTGTAATTCCATCTTCTTTTCTTACTTTACTTCCTCACTTTTCTAAATACTTATAACTTCTTTTTGTCTCTAAGTTTAAGTAATTCTAAAAGCTGTAATTCCATCTTCTTTTCTTACTTTACTTCCTCACTTTTCTAAATACTTATAACTTCTTTTTATCTCTAAGTTTTAGTTATTCTAAAAGCTGTAATTCCATCTTCTTTTCTTACTTTACTTCCTCACTTTTCTAAATACTTATAACTTCTTTTTATCTCTAAGTTTAAGTAATTCTAAAAGCTGTAATTCCATCTTCTTTTCTTACTTTACTTCCTCACTTTTCTAAATACTTATAACTTCTTTTTATCTCTAAGTTTTAGTTATTCTAAAAGCTGTAATTCTTTCTTCTTTTCTTACTTTACTTCCTCACTTTTCTAAATACTTATAACTTCTTTTTATCTCTAAGTTTAAGTAATTCTAAAAGCTGAAATTCCATCTTCTTTTCTTACTTTACTTCCTCACTTTTCTAAATACTTATAACTTCTTTTTATCTCTAAGTTTAAGTAATTCTAAAAGCTGAAATTCCATCTTCTTTTCTTACTTTACTTCCTCACTTTTCTAAATACTTATAACTTCTTTTTATCTCTAAGATTTTTTATCTCTAAAAGCTGAAATTCCATCTTCTTTTCTTACTTTACTTCCTCACTTTTCTAAATACTTATAACTTCTTTTTATCTCTAAGTTTTATTATCTCTAAAAGCTGTAATTCTTTCTTCTTTTCTTACTTTACTTCCTCACTTTTCTAAATACTTATAACTTCTTTTTATCTCTAAGTTTAAGTAATTCTAAAAGCTGTAATTCCATCTTCTTTTCTTACTTTACTTCCTCACTTTTCTAAATACTTATAACTTCTTTTTATCTCTAAGTTTAAGTAATTCTAAAAGCTGAAATTCCATCTTCTTTTCTTACTTTACTTCCTCACTTTTCTAAATACTTATAACTTCTTTTTATCTCTAAGTTTAAGTAATTCTAAAAGCTGTAATTCCATCTTCTTTTCTTACTTTACTTCCTCACTTTTCTAAATACTTATAACTTCTTTTTATCTCTAAGTTTTAGTTATTCTAAAAGCTGAAATTCCATCTTCTTTTCTTACTTTACTTCCTCACTTTTCTAAATACTTATAACTTCTTTTTATCTCTAAGTTTTATTATCTCTAAAAGCTGTAATTCTTTCTTCTTTTCTTACTTTACTTCCTCACTTTTCTAAATACTTATAACTTCTTTTTATCTCTAAGTTTAAGTAATTCTAAAAGCTGTAATTCTTTCTTCTTTTCTTACTTTACTTCCTCACTTTTCTAAATACTTATAACTTCTTTTTATCTCTAAGTTTTAGTTATTCTAAAAGCTGTAATTCCATCTTCTTTTCTTACTTTACTTCCTCACTTTTCTAAATACTTATAACTTCTTTTTATCTCTAAGTTTTAGTTATTCTAAAAGCTGAAATTCCATCTTCTTTTCTTACTTTACTTCCTCACTTTTCTAAATACTTATAACTTCTTTTTATCTCTAAGTTTAAGTAATTCTAAAAGCTGTAATTCTTTCTTCTTTTCTTACTTTACTTCCTCACTTTTCTAAATACTTATAACTTCTTTTTATCTCTAAGTTTAAGTAATTCTAAAAGCTGTAATTCCATCTTCTTTTCTTACTTTACTTCCTCACTTTTCTAAATACTTATAACTTCTTTTTATCTCTAAGTTTTAGTTATTCTAAAAGCTGATATTCCATCTTCTTTTCTTACTTTACTTCCTCACTTTTCTAAATACTTATAACTTCTTTTTATCTCTAAGTTTTATTATCTCTAAAAGCTGTAATTCCATCTTCTTTTCTTACTTTACTTCCTCACTTTTCTAAATACTTATAACTTCTTTTTATCTCTAAGTTTTAGTAATTCTAAAAGCTGAAATTCCATCTTCTTTTCTTACTTTACTTCCTCACTTTTCTAAATACTTATAACTTCTTTTTATCTCTAAGTTTAAGTAATTCTAAAAGCTGAAATTCCATCTTCTTTTCTTACTTTACTTCCTCACTTTTCTAAATACTTATAACTTCTTTTTATCTCTAAGTTTAAGTAATTCTAAAAGCTGTAATTCCATCTTCTTTTCTTACTTTACTTCCTCACTTTTCTAAATACTTATAACTTCTTTTTATCTCTAAGTTTTAGTTATTCTAAAAGCTGTAATTCTTTCTTCTTTTCTTACTTTACTTCCTCACTTTTCTAAATACTTATAACTTCTTTTTATCTCTAAGTTTAAGTAATTCTAAAAGCTGAAATTCCATCTTCTTTTCTTACTTTACTTCCTCACTTTTCTAAATACTTATAACTTCTTTTTATCTCTAAGTTTAAGTAATTCTAAAAGCTGAAATTCCATCTTCTTTTCTTACTTTACTTCCTCACTTTTCTAAATACTTATAACTTCTTTTTATCTCTAAGATTTTTTATCTCTAAAAGCTGAAATTCCATCTTCTTTTCTTACTTTACTTCCTCACTTTTCTAAATACTTATAACTTCTTTTTATCTCTAAGTTTAAGTAATTCTAAAAGCTGAAATTCTTTCTTCTTTTCTTACTTTACTTCCTCACTTTTCTAAATACTTATAACTTCTTTTTATCTCTAAGTTTAAGTAATTCTAAAAGCTGAAATTCTTTCTTTTTTTCTTACTTTACTTCCTCACTTTTCTAAATACTTATAACTTCTTTTTATCTCTAAGTTTTATTATCTCTAAAAGCTGTAATTCTTTCTTCTTTTCTTACTTTACTTCCTCACTTTTCTAAATACTTATAACTTCTTTTTATCTCTAAGTTTAAGTAATTCTAAAAGCTGTAATTCCATCTTCTTTTCTTACTTTACTTCCTCACTTTTCTAAATACTTATAACTTCTTTTTATCTCTAAGTTTTAGTAATTCTAAAAGCTGAAATTCCATCTTCTTTTCTTACTTTAATTCCTCACTTTTCTAAATACTTATAACTTCTTTTTATCTCTAAGTTTAAGTAATTCTAAAAGCTGTAATTCCATCTTCTTTTCTTACTTTACTTCCTCACTTTTCTAAATACTTATAACTTCTTTTTATCTCTAAGTTTAAGTAATTCTAAAAGCTGAAATTCCATCTTCTTTTCTTACTTTACTTCCTCACTTTTCTAAATACTTATAACTTCTTTTTATCTCTAAGTTTAAGTAATTCTAAAAGCTGAAATTCCATCTTCTTTTCTTACTTTACTTCCTCACTTTTCTAAATACTTATAACTTCTTTTTATCTCTAAGTTTTATTATCTCTAAAAGCTGTAATTCTTTCTTCTTTTCTTACTTTACTTCCTCACTTTTCTAAATACTTATAACTTCTTTTTATCTCTAAGTTTAAGTAATTCTAAAAGCTGTAATTCCATCTTCTTTTCTTACTTTACTTCCTCACTTTTCTAAATACTTATAACTTCTTTTTATCTCTAAGTTTAAATAATTCTAAAAGCTGTAATTCCATCTTCTTTTCTTACTTTAATTCCTCACTTTTCTAAATACTTATAACTTCTTTTTATCTCTAAGTTTAAGTAATTCTAAAAGCTGTAATTCCATCTTCTTTTCTTACTTTACTTCCTCACTTTTCTAAATACTTATAACTTCTTTTTATCTCTAAGTTTAAGTAATTCTAAAAGCTGTAATTCTATCTTCTTTTCTTACTTTACTTCCTCACTTTTCTAAATACTTATAACTTCTTTTTATCTCTAAGTTTAAGTAATTCTAAAAGCTGTAATTCCATCTTCTTTTCTTACTTTACTTCCTCACTTTTCTAAATACTTATAACTTCTTTTTATCTCTAAGTTTAAATAATTCTAAAAGCTGTAATTCCATCTTCTTTTCTTACTTTACTTCCTCACTTTTCTAAATACTTATAACTTCTTTTTATCTCTAAGTTTAAGTAATTCTAAAAGCTGTAATTCCATCTTCTTTTCTTACTTTACTTCCTCACTTTTCTAAATACTTATAACTTCTTTTTATCTCTAAGTTTTAGTAATTCTAAAAGCTGAAATTCCATCTTCTTTTCTTACTTTACTTCCTCACTTTTCTAAATACTTATAACTTCTTTTTATCTCTAAGTTTAAGTAATTCTAAAAGCTGTAATTCTTTCTTCTTTTCTTACTTTACTTCCTCACTTTTCTAAATACTTATAACTTCTTTTTATCTCTAAGTTTTAGTTATTCTAAAAGCTGTAATTCCATCTTCTTTTCTTACTTTACTTCCTCACTTTTCTAAATACTTATAACTTCTTTTTATCTCTAAGTTTAAGTAATTCTAAAAGCTGTAATTCTTTCTTCTTTTCTTACTTTACTTCCTCACTTTTCTAAATACTTATAACTTCTTTTTATCTCTAAGTTTAAGTAATTCTAAAAGCTGTAATTCCATCTTCTTTTCTTACTTTACTTCCTCACTTTTCTAAATACTTATAACTTCTTTTTATCTCTAAGTTTTAGTTATTCTAAAAGCTGATATTCCATCTTCTTTTCTTACTTTACTTCCTCACTTTTCTAAATACTTATAACTTCTTTTTATCTCTAAGTTTAAATAATTCTAAAAGCTGTAATTCCATCTTCTTTTCTTACTTTACTTCCTCACTTTTCTAAATACTTATAACTTCTTTTTATCTCTAAGTTTAAGTAATTCTAAAAGCTGTAATTCCATCTTCTTTTCTTACTTTACTTCCTCACTTTTCTAAATACTTATAACTTCTTTTTATCTCTAAGTTTTAGTTATTCTAAAAGCTGAAATTCCATCTTCTTTTCTTACTTTACTTCCTCACTTTTCTAAATACTTATAACTTCTTTTTATCTCTAAGTTTAAGTAATTCTAAAAGCTGTAATTCTTTCTTCTTTTCTTACTTTACTTCCTCACTTTTCTAAATACTTATAACTTCTTTTTATCTCTAAGTTTTAGTTATTCTAAAAGCTGTAATTCCATCTTCTTTTCTTACTTTACTTCCTCACTTTTCTAAATACTTATAACTTCTTTTTATCTCTAAGTTTTAGTTATTCTAAAAGCTGAAATTCCATCTTCTTTTCTTACTTTACTTCCTCACTTTTCTAAATACTTATAACTTCTTTTTATCTCTAAGTTTAAGTAATTCTAAAAGCTGTAATTCTTTCTTCTTTTCTTACTTTACTTCCTCACTTTTCTAAATACTTATAACTTCTTTTTATCTCTAAGTTTAAGTAATTCTAAAAGCTGTAATTCCATCTTCTTTTCTTACTTTACTTCCTCACTTTTCTAAATACTTATAACTTCTTTTTATCTCTAAGTTTTAGTTATTCTAAAAGCTGATATTCCATCTTCTTTTCTTACTTTACTTCCTCACTTTTCTAAATACTTATAACTTCTTTTTATCTCTAAGTTTTATTATCTCTAAAAGCTGTAATTCCATCTTCTTTTCTTACTTTACTTCCTCACTTTTCTAAATACTTATAACTTCTTTTTATCTCTAAGTTTAAGTAATTCTAAAAGCTGTAATTCTTTCTTCTTTTCTTACTTTACTTCCTCACTTTTCTAAATACTTATAACTTCTTTTTATCTCTAAGTTTAAGTAATTCTAAAAGCTGTAATTCCATCTTCTTTTCTTACTTTACTTCCTCACTTTTCTAAATACTTATAACTTCTTTTTATCTCTAAGTTTTAGTTATTCTAAAAGCTGTAATTCCATCTTCTTTTCTTACTTTACTTCCTCACTTTTCTAAATACTTATAACTTCTTTTTATCTCTAAGTTTAAATAATTCTAAAAGCTGTAATTCCATCTTCTTTTCTTACTTTACTTCCTCACTTTTCTAAATACTTATAACTTCTTTTTATCTCTAAGTTTAAGTAATTCTAAAAGCTGTAATTCCATCTTCTTTTCTTACTTTACTTCCTCACTTTTCTAAATACTTATAACTTCTTTTTATCTCTAAGTTTTAGTAATTCTAAAAGCTGAAATTCCATCTTCTTTTCTTACTTTACTTCCTCACTTTTCTAAATACTTATAACTTCTTTTTATCTCTAAGTTTAAGTAATTCTAAAAGCTGTAATTCTTTCTTCTTTTCTTACTTTACTTCCTCACTTTTCTAAATACTTATAACTTCTTTTTATCTCTAAGTTTTAGTTATTCTAAAAGCTGTAATTCCATCTTCTTTTCTTACTTTACTTCCTCACTTTTCTAAATACTTATAACTTCTTTTTATCTCTAAGTTTTATTATCTCTAAAAGCTGTAATTCCATCTTCTTTTCTTACTTTACTTCCTCACTTTTCTAAATACTTATAACTTCTTTTTATCTCTAAGTTTAAGTAATTCTAAAAGCTGTAATTCTTTCTTCTTTTCTTACTTTACTTCCTCACTTTTCTAAATACTTATAACTTCTTTTTATCTCTAAGTTTAAGTAATTCTAAAAGCTGTAATTCCATCTTCTTTTCTTACTTTACTTCCTCACTTTTCTAAATACTTATAACTTCTTTTTATCTCTAAGTTTTAGTTATTCTAAAAGCTGATATTCCATCTTCTTTTCTTACTTTACTTCCTCACTTTTCTAAATACTTATAACTTCTTTTTATCTCTAAGTTTTATTATCTCTAAAAGCTGTAATTCCATCTTCTTTTCTTACTTTACTTCCTCACTTTTCTAAATACTTATAACTTCTTTTTATCTCTAAGTTTTAGTAATTCTAAAAGCTGAAATTCCATCTTCTTTTCTTACTTTACTTCCTCACTTTTCTAAATACTTATAACTTCTTTTTATCTCTAAGTTTAAGTAATTCTAAAAGCTGAAATTCCATCTTCTTTTCTTACTTTACTTCCTCACTTTTCTAAATACTTATAACTTCTTTTTATCTCTAAGTTTAAGTAATTCTAAAAGCTGTAATTCCATCTTCTTTTCTTACTTTACTTCCTCACTTTTCTAAATACTTATAACTTCTTTTTATCTCTAAGTTTTATTATCTCTAAAAGCTGTAATTCTTTCTTCTTTTCTTACTTTACTTCCTCACTTTTCTAAATACTTATAACTTCTTTTTATCTCTAAGTTTAAGTAATTCTAAAAGCTGTAATTCCATCTTCTTTTCTTACTTTACTTCCTCACTTTTCTAAATACTTATAACTTCTTTTTATCTCTAAGTTTAAATAATTCTAAAAGCTGTAATTCCATCTTCTTTTCTTACTTTACTTCCTCACTTTTCTAAATACTTATAACTTCTTTTTATCTCTAAGTTTTATTATCTCTAAAAGCTGTAATTCCATCTTCTTTTCTTACTTTACTTCCTCACTTTTCTAAATACTTATAACTTCTTTTTATCTCTAAGTTTAAGTAATTCTAAAAGCTGTAATTCTTTCTTCTTTTCTTACTTTACTTCCTCACTTTTCTAAATACTTATAACTTCTTTTTATCTCTAAGTTTAAGTAATTCTAAAAGCTGTAATTCCATCTTCTTTTCTTACTTTACTTCCTCACTTTTCTAAATACTTATAACTTCTTTTTATCTCTAAGTTTTAGTTATTCTAAAAGCTGATATTCCATCTTCTTTTCTTACTTTACTTCCTCACTTTTCTAAATACTTATAACTTCTTTTTATCTCTAAGTTTTATTATCTCTAAAAGCTGTAATTCCATCTTCTTTTCTTACTTTACTTCCTCACTTTTCTAAATACTTATAACTTCTTTTTATCTCTAAGTTTTAGTAATTCTAAAAGCTGAAATTCCATCTTCTTTTCTTACTTTACTTCCTCACTTTTCTAAATACTTATAACTTCTTTTTATCTCTAAGTTTAAGTAATTCTAAAAGCTGAAATTCCATCTTCTTTTCTTACTTTACTTCCTCACTTTTCTAAATACTTATAACTTCTTTTTATCTCTAAGTTTAAGTAATTCTAAAAGCTGTAATTCCATCTTCTTTTCTTACTTTACTTCCTCACTTTTCTAAATACTTATAACTTCTTTTTATCTCTAAGTTTTATTATCTCTAAAAGCTGTAATTCTTTCTTCTTTTCTTACTTTACTTCCTCACTTTTCTAAATACTTATAACTTCTTTTTATCTCTAAGTTTAAGTAATTCTAAAAGCTGTAATTCCATCTTCTTTTCTTACTTTACTTCCTCACTTTTCTAAATACTTATAACTTCTTTTTATCTCTAAGTTTAAATAATTCTAAAAGCTGTAATTCCATCTTCTTTTCTTACTTTACTTCCTCACTTTTCTAAATACTTATAACTTCTTTTTATCTCTAAGTTAAGTAATTCTAAAAGCTGTAATTCCATCTTCTTTTCTTACTTTACTTCCTCACTTTTCTAAATACTTATAACTTCTTTTTATCTCTAAGTTTTAGTTATTCTAAAAGCTGAAATTCCATCTTCTTTTCTTACTTTACTTCCTCACTTTTCTAAATACTTATAACTTCTTTTTATCTCTAAGTTTAAGTAATTCTAAAAGCTGTAATTCTTTCTTCTTTTCTTACTTTACTTCCTCACTTTTCTAAATACTTATAACTTCTTTTTATCTCTAAGTTTTAGTTATTCTAAAAGCTGTAATTCCATCTTCTTTTCTTACTTTACTTCCTCACTTTTCTAAATACTTATAACTTCTTTTTATCTCTAAGTTTTAGTTATTCTAAAAGCTGAAATTCCATCTTCTTTTCTTACTTTACTTCCTCACTTTTCTAAATACTTATAACTTCTTTTTATCTCTAAGTTTAAGTAATTCTAAAAGCTGTAATTCTTTCTTCTTTTCTTACTTTACTTCCTCACTTTTCTAAATACTTATAACTTCTTTTTATCTCTAAGTTTAAGTAATTCTAAAAGCTGTAATTCCATCTTCTTTTCTTACTTTACTTCCTCACTTTTCTAAATACTTATAACTTCTTTTTATCTCTAAGTTTTAGTTATTCTAAAAGCTGATATTCCATCTTCTTTTCTTACTTTACTTCCTCACTTTTCTAAATACTTATAACTTCTTTTTATCTCTAAGTTTTATTATCTCTAAAAGCTGTAATTCCATCTTCTTTTCTTACTTTACTTCCTCACTTTTCTAAATACTTATAACTTCTTTTTATCTCTAAGTTTTAGTAATTCTAAAAGCTGAAATTCCATCTTCTTTTCTTACTTTACTTCCTCACTTTTCTAAATACTTATAACTTCTTTTTATCTCTAAGTTTAAGTAATTCTAAAAGCTGAAATTCCATCTTCTTTTCTTACTTTACTTCCTCACTTTTCTAAATACTTATAACTTCTTTTTATCTCTAAGTTTAAGTAATTCTAAAAGCTGTAATTCTTTCTTCTTTTCTTACTTTACTTCCTCACTTTTCTAAATACTTATAACTTCTTTTTATCTCTAAGTTTTAGTTATTCTAAAAGCTGTAATTCCATCTTCTTTTCTTACTTTACTTCCTCACTTTTCTAAATACTTATAACTTCTTTTTATCTCTAAG
>CAMPDV010006026.1:0-19764 GCA_946699065.1 Loxodes magnus | reverse complement strand
GTGTATATGCTGTGGCTATATCCAGTGATTCAGAGTTCATCGTATCGGGAAGTGCAGATAAGACGGTGAGACTATGGGACGTCAAGACAGGTACCTGTAAGACCATGAGTGGTCACACTAGTTGTGTATGATCTGTGGCTATATCCAGTGATTCAGAGTTCATCGTATCGGGAAGTTATGATAATACGGTGAGACTATGGGACGTCAAGACAGGTACCTGTAAGACCATGAGTGGTCACACTAGTTGTGTATATGCTGTGGCTATATCCAGTGATTCAGAGTTCATCGTATCGGGAAGTGCAGATAAGACGGTGAGACTATGGGACGTCAAGACAGGTACCTGTAAGACCATGAGTGGTCACACTAGTTGTGTATATGCTGTGGCTATATCCAGTGATTCAGAGTTCATCGTATCGGGAAGTTATGATAATACGGTGAGACTATGGGACGTCAAGACAGGTACCTGTAAGACCATGAGTGGTCACACTAGTTGTGTATATGCTGTGGCTATATCCAGTGATTCAGAGTTCATCGTATCGGGAAGTGCAGATAAGACGGTGAGGACTATGGGACGTCAAGACAGGTACCTGTAAGACCATGAGTGGTCACACTAGTTGTGTATATGCTGTGGCTATATCCAGTGATTCAGAGTTCATCGCATCGGGAAGTGCAGATAAGACGGTGAGACTATGGGAAGTCAAGACAGGTACCTGTAAGACCATGAGTGGTCACACTAGTTGTGTATGATCTGTGGCTATATCCAGTGATTCAGAGTTCATCGCATCGGGAAGTCATGATAATACGGTGAGACTATGGGACGTCAAGACAGGTACCTGTAAGACCATGAGTGGTCACACTAGTTGTGTATATGCTGTGGCTATATCCAGTGATTCAGAGTTCATCGTATCGGGAAGTGCAGATAAGACGGTGAGACTATGGGACGTCAAGACAGGTACCTGTAAGACCATGAGTGGTCACACTAGTTGTGTATATGCTGTGGCTATATCCAGTGATTCAGAGTTCATCGTATCGGGAAGTTATGATAATACGGTGAGACTATGGGACGTCAAGACAGGTACCTGTAAGACCATGAGTGGTCACACTAGTTGTGTATATGCTGTGGCTATATCCAGTGATTCAGAGTTCATCGTATCGGGAAGTGCAGATAAGACGGTGAGACTATGGGACGTCAAGACAGGTACCTGTAAGACCATGAGTGGTCACACTAGTTGTGTATATGCTGTGGCTATATCCAGTGATTCAGAGTTCATCGCATCGGGAAGTGCAGATAAGACGGTGAGACTATGGGAAGTCAAGACAGGTACCTGTAAGACCATGAGTGGTCACACTAGTTGTGTATGATCTGTGGCTATATCCAGTGATTCAGAGTTCATCGCATCGGGAAGTCATGATAATACGGTGAGACTATGGGACGTCAAGACAGGTACCTGTAAGACCATGAGTGGTCACACTAGTTGTGTATATGCTGTGGCTATATCCAGTGATTCAGAGTTCATCGTATCGGGAAGTGCAGATAAGACGGTGAGACTATGGGACGTCAAGACAGGTACCTGTAAGACCATGAGTGGTCACACTAGTTGTGTATATGCTGTGGCTATATCCAGTGATTCAGAGTTCATCGTATCGGGGAAGTTATGATAATACGGTGAGACTATGGGACGTCAAGACAGGTACCTGTAAGACCATGAGTGGTCACACTAGTTGTGTATATGCTGTGGCTATATCCAGTGATTCAGAGTTCATCGTATCGGGAAGTGCAGATAAGACGGTGAGACTATGGGACGTCAAGACAGGTACCTGTAAGACCATGAGTGGTCACACTAGTTGTGTATATGCTGTGGCTATATCCAGTGATTCAGAGTTCATCGCATCGGGAAGTGCAGATAAGACGGTGAGACTATGGGAAGTCAAGGACAGGTACCTGTAAGACCATGAGTGGTCACACTAGTTGTGTATGATCTGTGGCTATATCCAGTGATTCAGAGTTCATCGCATCGGGAAGTCATGATAATACGGTGAGACTATGGGACGTCAAGACAGGTACCTGTAAGACCATGAGTGGTCACACTAGTTGTGTATATGCTGTGGCTATATCCAGTGATTCAGAGTTCATCGTATCGGGAAGTGGAGATAAGACGGTGAGACTATGGGACGTCAAGACAGGTACCTGTAAGACCATGAGTGGTCACACTAGTTGTGTATATGCTGTGGCTATATCCAGTGATTCAGAGTTCATCGTATCGGGAAGTTATGATAAGACGGTGAGACTATGGGACGTCAAGACAGGTACCTGTAAGACCATGAGTGGTCACACTAGTTGTGTATATGCTGTGGCTATATCCAGTGATTCAGAGTTCATCGCATCGGGAAGTTATGATAATACGGTGAGACTATGGGACGTCAAGACAGGTACCTGTAAGACCATGAGTGGTCACACTAGTTGTGTATATGCTGTGGCTATATCCAGTGATTCAGAGTTCATCGTATCGGGAAGTTATGATAATACGGTGAGACTATGGGACGTCAAGACAGGTACCTGTAAGACCATGAGTGGTCACACTAGTTGTGTATATGCTGTGGCTATATCCAGTGATTCAGAGTTCATCGCATCGGGAAGTGCAGATAAGACGGTGAGACTATGGGACGTCAAGACAGGTACCTGTAAGACCATGAGTGGTCACACTAGTTGTGTATATGCTGTGGCTATATCCAGTGATTCAGAGTTCATCGTATCGGGAAGTGCAGATAAGACGGTGAGACTATGGGACGTCAAGACAGGTACCTGTAAGACCATGAGTGGTCACACTAGTTGTGTATATGCTGTGGCTATATCCAGTGATTCAGAGTTCATCGCATCGGGAAGTGCAGATAATACGGTGAGACTATGGGAAGTCAAGACAGGTACCTGTAAGACCATGAGTGGTCACACTAGTTGTGTATATGCTGTGGCTATATCCAGTGATTCAGAGTTCATCGTATCGGGAAGTGCAGATAAGACGGTGAGGACTATGGGACGTCAAGACAGGTACCTGTAAGACCATGAGTGGTCACACTAGTTGTGTATATGCTGTGGCTATATCCAGTGATTCAGAGTTCATCGTATCGGGAAGTGCAGATAAGACGGTGAGGACTATGGGAAGTCAAGACAGGTACCTGTAAGACCATGAGTGGTCACACTAGTTGTGTATGATCTGTGGCTATATCCAGTGATTCAGAGTTCATCGCATCGGGAAGTGCAGATAATACGGTGAGACTATGGGACGTCAAGACAGGTACCTGTAAGACCATGAGTGGTCACACTAGTTGTGTATATGCTGTGGCTATATCCAGTGATTCAGAGTTCATCGCATCGGGAAGTGCAGATAAGACGGTGAGACTATGGGAAGTCAAGAACAGGTACCTGTAAGACCATGAGTGGTCACACTAGTTGTGTATATGCTGTGGCTATATCCAGTGATTCAGAGTTCATCGCATCGGGAAGTGCAGATAATACGGTGAGACTATGGGACGTCAAGACAGGTACCTGTAAGACCATGAGTGGTCACACTAGTTGTGTATATGCTGTGGCTATATCCAGTGATTCAGAGTTCATCGTATCGGGAAGTGCAGATAATACGGTGAGACTATGGGAAGTCAAGACAGGTACCTGTAAGACCATGAGTGGTCACACTAGTTGTGTATATGCTGTGGCTATATCCAGTGATTCAGAGTTCATCGTATCGGGAAGTGCAGATAATACGGTGAGACTATGGGACGTCAAGACAGGTACCTGTAAGACCATGAGTGGTCACACTAGTTGTGTATATGCTGTGGCTATATCCAGTGATTCAGAGTTCATCGTATCGGGAAGTGCAGATAAGACGGTGAGACTATGGGAAGTCAAGACAGGTACCTGTAAGACCATGAGTGGTCACACTAGTTGTGTATATGCTGTGGCTATATCCAGTGATTCAGAGTTCATCGTATCGGGAAGTGCAGATAAGACGGTGAGACTATGGGACGTCAAGACAGGTACCTGTAAGACCATGAGTGGTCACACTAGTTGTGTATATGCTGTGGCTATATCCAGTGATTCAGAGTTCATCGTATCGGGAAGTGCAGATAAGACGGTGAGACTATGGGACGTCAAGACAGGTACCTGTAAGACCATGAGTGGTCACACTAGTTGTGTATATGCTGTGGCTATATCCAGTGATTCAGAGTTCATCGTATCGGGAAGTGCAGATAAGACGGTGAGACTATGGGAAGTCAAGACAGGTACCTGTAAGACCATGAGTGGTCACACTAGTTGTGTATGATCTGTGGCTATATCCAGTGATTCAGAGTTCATCGCATCGGGAAGTCATGATAATACGGTGAGACTATGGGACGTCAAGACAGGTACCTGTAAGACCATGAGTGGTCACACTAGTTGTGTATATGCTGTGGCTATATCCAGTGATTCAGAGTTCATCGTATCGGGAAGTGCAGATAAGACGGTGAGACTATGGGACGTCAAGACAGGTACCTGTAAGACCATGAGTGGTCACACTAGTTGTGTATATGCTGTGGCTATATCCAGTGATTCAGAGTTCATCGTATCGGGAAGTTATGATAATACGGTGAGACTATGGGACGTCAAGACAGGTACCTGTAAGACCATGAGTGGTCACACTAGTTGTGTATATGCTGTGGCTATATCCAGTGATTCAGAGTTCATCGTATCGGGAAGTGCAGATAAGACGGTGAGACTATGGGACGTCAAGACAGGTACCTGTAAGACCATGAGTGGTCACACTAGTTGTGTATATGCTGTGGCTATATCCAGTGATTCAGAGTTCATCGCATCGGGAAGTGCAGATAAGACGGTGAGACTATGGGAAGTCAAGACAGGTACCTGTAAGACCATGAGTGGTCACACTAGTTGTGTATGATCTGTGGCTATATCCAGTGATTCAGAGTTCATCGCATCGGGAAGTCATGATAATACGGTGAGACTATGGGACGTCAAGACAGGTACCTGTAAGACCATGAGTGGTCACACTAGTTGTGTATATGCTGTGGCTATATCCAGTGATTCAGAGTTCATCGTATCGGGAAGTGCAGATAAGACGGTGAGACTATGGGAAGTCAAGACAGGTACCTGTAAGACCATGAGTGGTCACACTAGTTGTGTATATGCTGTGGCTATATCCAGTGATTCAGAGTTCATCGTATCGGGAAGTGCAGATAAGACGGTGAGACTATGGGAAGTCAAGACAGGTACCTGTAAGACCATGAGTGGTCACACTAGTTGTGTATATGCTGTGGCTATATCCAGTGATTCAGAGTTCATCGTATCGGGAAGTGCAGATAATACGGTGAGGACTATGGGACGTCAAGACAGGTACCTGTAAGACCATGAGTGGTCACACTAGTTGTGTATATGCTGTGGCTATATCCAGTGATTCAGAGTTCATCGTATCGGGAAGTTATGATAATACGGTGAGACTATGGGACGTCAAGACAGGTACCTGTAAGACCATGAGTGGTCACACTAGTTGTGTATATGCTGTGGCTATATCCAGTGATTCAGAGTTCATCGTATCGGAAGTTATGATAATACGGTGAGACTATGGGACGTCAAGACAGGTACCTGTAAGACCATGAGTGGTCACACTAGTTGTGTATATGCTGTGGCTATATCCAGTGATTCAGAGTTCATCGCATCGGGAAGTGCAGATAAGACGGTGAGACTATGGGACGTCAAGACAGGTACCTGTAAGACCATGAGTGGTCACACTAGTTGTGTATATGCTGTGGCTATATCCAGTGATTCAGAGTTCATCGTATCGGAAGTGCAGATAAGACGGTGAGACTATGGGACGTCAAGACAGGTACCTGTAAGACCATGAGTGGTCACACTAGTTGTGTATATGCTGTGGCTATATCCAGTGATTCAGAGTTCATCGCATCGGGAAGTGCAGATAAGACGGTGAGACTATGGGAAGTCAAGACAGGTACCTGTAAGACTATGAGTGGTCACACTAGTTGTGTATATGCTGTGGCTATATCCAGTGATTCAGAGTTCATCGTATCGGGAAGTGCAGATAAGACGGTGAGACTATGGGACGTCAAGACAGGTACCTGTAAGACCATGAGTGGTCACACTAGTTGTGTATATGCTGTGGCTATATCCAGTGATTCAGAGTTCATCGTATCGGGAAGTGCAGATAAGACGGTGAGACTATGGGAAGTCAAGACAGGTACCTGTAAGACCATGAGTGGTCACACTAGTTGTGTATATGCTGTGGCTATATCCAGTGATTCAGAGTTCATCGCATCGGGAAGTGCAGATAATACGGTGAGACTATGGGACGTCAAGACAGGTACCTGTAAGACCATGAGTGGTCACACTAGTTGTGTATATGCTGTGGCTATATCCAGTGATTCAGAGTTCATCGCATCGGGAAGTGCAGATAAGACGGTGAGACTATGGGAAGTCAAGACAGGTACCTGTAAGACCATGAGTGGTCACACTAGTTGTGTATATGCTGTGGCTATATCCAGTGATTCAGAGTTCATCGCATCGGGAAGTGCAGATAATACGGTGAGACTATGGGACGTCAAGACAGGTACCTGTAAGACCATGAGTGGTCACACTAGTTGTGTATATGCTGTGGCTATATCCAGTGATTCAGAGTTCATCGTATCGGGAAGTGCAGATAATACGGTGAGACTATGGGAAGTCAAGACAGGTACCTGTAAGACCATGAGTGGTCACACTAGTTGTGTATATGCTGTGGCTATATCCAGTGATTCAGAGTTCATCGTATCGGGAAGTGCAGATAATACGGTGAGGACTATGGGACGTCAAGACAGGTACCTGTAAGACCATGAGTGGTCACACTAGTTGTGTATATGCTGTGGCTATATCCAGTGATTCAGAGTTCATCGTATCGGGAAGTGCAGATAAGACGGTGAGACTATGGGAAGTCAAGACAGGTACCTGTAAGACCATGAGTGGTCACACTAGTTGTGTATATGCTGTGGCTATATCCAGTGATTCAGAGTTCATCGTATCGGGAAGTGCAGATAAGACGGTGAGACTATGGGAAGTCAAGACAGGTACCTGTAAGACCATGAGTGGTCACACTAGTTGTGTATATGCTGTGGCTATATCCAGTGATTCAGAGTTCATCGCATCGGGAAGTGCAGATAATACGGTGAGACTATGGGACGTCAAGACAGGTACCTGTAAGACCATGAGTGGTCACACTAGTTGTGTATATGCTGTGGCTATATCCAGTGATTCAGAGTTCATCGTATCGGGAAGTGCAGATAATACGGTGAGACTATGGGACGTCAAGACAGGTACCTGTAAGACCATGAGTGGTCACACTAGTTGTGTATGATCTGTGGCTATATCCAGTGATTCAGAGTTCATCGCATCGGGAAGTGCAGATAATACGGTGAGACTATGGGACGTCAAGACAGGTACCTGTAAGACCATGAGTGGTCACACTAGTTGTGTATATGCTGTGGCTATATCCAGTGATTCAGAGTTCATCGTATCGGGAAGTGCAGATAATACGGTGAGACTATGGGAAGTCAAGACAGGTACCTGTAAGACCATGAGTGGTCACACTAGTTGTGTATATGCTGTGGCTATATCCAGTGATTCAGAGTTCATCGTATCGGGAAGTGCAGATAATACGGTGAGACTATGGGACGTCAAGACAGGTACCTGTAAGACCATGAGTGGTCACACTAGTTGTGTATATGCTGTGGCTATATCCAGTGATTCAGAGTTCATCGTATCGGGAAGTGCAGATAAGACGGTGAGACTATGGGAAGTCAAGACAGGTACCTGTAAGACCATGAGTGGTCACACTAGTTGTGTATATGCTGTGGCTATATCCAGTGATTCAGAGTTCATCGTATCGGGAAGTGCAGATAATACGGTGAGACTATGGGACGTCAAGACAGGTACCTGTAAGACCATGAGTGGTCACACTAGTTGTGTATATGCTGTGGCTATATCCAGTGATTCAGAGTTCATCGTATCGGGAAGTCATGATAATACGGTGAGACTATGGGACGTCAAGACAGGTACCTGTAAGACCATGAGTGGTCACACTAGTTGTGTATATGCTGTGGCTATATCCAGTGATTCAGAGTTCATCGTATCGGGAAGTGCAGATAAGACGGTGAGACTATGGGACGTCAAGACAGGTACCTGTAAGACCATGAGTGGTCACACTAGTTGTGTATATGCTGTGGCTATATCCAGTGATTCAGAGTTCATCGTATCGGGAAGTGCAGATAAGACGGTGAGACTATGGGACGTCAAAGACAGGTACCTGTAAGACCATGAGTGGTCACACTAGTTGTGTATATGCTGTGGCTATATCCAGTGATTCAGAGTTCATCGTATCGGGAAGTGCAGATAAGACGGTGAGACTATGGGACGTCAAGACAGGTACCTGTAAGACCATGAGTGGTCACACTAGTTGTGTATATGCTGTGGCTATATCCAGTGATTCAGAGTTCATCGTATCGGGAAGTGCAGATAAGACGGTGAGACTATGGGACGTCAAGACAGGTACCTGTAAGACCATGAGTGGTCACACTAGTTGTGTATATGCTGTGGCTATATCCAGTGATTCAGAGTTCATCGTATCGGGAAGTGCAGATAAGACGGTGAGACTATGGGACGTCAAGACAGGTACCTGTAAGACCATGAGTGGTCACACTAGTTGTGTATATGCTGTGGCTATATCCAGTGATTCAGAGTTCATCGTATCGGGAAGTGCAGATAAGACGGTGAGACTATGGGACGTCAAGACAGGTACCTGTAAGACCATGAGTGGTCACACTAGTTGTGTATATGCTGTGGCTATATCCAGTGATTCAGAGTTCATCGTATCGGGAAGTGCAGATAAGACGGTGAGACTATGGGACGTCAAGACAGGTACCTGTAAGACCATGAGTGGTCACACTAGTTGTGTATATGCTGGTGGCTATATCCAGTGATTCAGAGTTCATCGTATCGGGAAGTGCAGATAAGACGGTGAGACTATGGGGACGTCAAGGACAGGTACCTGTAAGACCATGAGTGGTCACACTAGTTGTGTATATGCTGTGGCTATATCCAGTGATTCAGAGTTCATCGCATCGGGAAGTGCAGATAATACGGTGAGACTATGGGACGTCAAGACAGGTACCTGTAAGACCATGAGTGGTCACACTAGTTGTGTATATGCTGTGGCTATATCCAGTGATTCAGAGTTCATCGTATCGGGAAGGTCATGATAATACGGTGAGACTATGGGAAGTCAAGACAGGTACCTGTAAGACCATGAGTGGGTCACACTAGTTGTGTATATGCTGTGGCTATATCCAGTGATTCAGAGTTCATCGTATCGGGAAGTCATGATAATACGGTGAGGACTATGGGACGTCAAGACAGGTACCTGTAAGACCATGAGTGGTCACACTAGTTGTGTATATGCTGTGGCTATATCCAGTGATTCAGAGTTCATCGTATCGGGAAGTTATGATAAGACGGTGAGACTATGGGACGTCAAGACAGGTACCTGTAAGACCATGAGTGGTCACACTAGTTGTGTATATGCTGTGGCTATATCCAGTGATTCAGAGTTCATCGTATCGGGAAGTGCAGATAAGACGGTGAGACTATGGGACGTCAAGACAGGTACCTGTAAGACCATGAGTGGTCACACTAGTTGTGTATATGCTGTGGCTATATCCAGTGATTCAGAGTTCATCGTATCGGGAAGTGCAGATAAGACGGTGAGACTATGGGGACGTCAAAGACAGGTACCTGTAAGACCATGAGTGGTCACACTAGTTGTGTATATGCTGTGGCTATATCCAGTGATTCAGAGTTCATCGCATCGGGAAGTGCAGATAATACGGGTGAGACTATGGGAAGTCAAGACAGGTACCTGTAAGACCATGAGTGGTCACACTAGTTGTGTATATGCTGTGGCTATATCCAGTGATTCAGAGTTCATCGTATCGGGAAGTGCAGATAAGACGGTGAGACTATGGGAAGTCAAGACAGGTACCTGTAAGACCATGAGTGGTCACACTAGTTGTGTATATGCTGTGGCTATATCCAGTGATTCAGAGTTCATCGTATCGGGAAGTGCAGATAAGACGGTGAGACTATGGGAAGTCAAGACAGGTACCTGTAAGACCATGAGTGGTCACACTAGTTGTGTATATGCTGTGGCTATATCCAGTGATTCAGAGTTCATCGTATCGGGAAGTGCAGATAATACGGTGAGACTATGGGACGTCAAGACAGGTACCTGTAAGACCATGAGTGGTCACACTAGTTGTGTATATGCTGTGGCTATATCCAGTGATTCAGAGTTCATCGTATCGGGAAGTGCAGATAATACGGTGAGACTATGGGAAGTCAAGACAGGTACCTGTAAGACCATGAGTGGTCACACTAGTTGTGTATATGCTGTGGCTATATCCAGTGATTCAGAGTTCATCGTATCGGGAAGTGCAGATAAGACGGTGAGGACTATGGGACGTCCAAGGACAGGTACCTGTAAGACCATGAGTGGTCACACTAGTTGTGTATATTGCTGTGGCTATATCCAGTGATTCAGAGTTCATCGTATCGGGAAGTGCAGATAATACGGTGAGACTATGGGGACGTCAAGGACAGGTACCTGTAAGACCATGAGTGGGTCACACTAGTTGTGTATATGCTGTGGCTATATCCAGTGATTCAGAGTTCATCGCATCGGGAAGTGCAGATAATACGGTGAGACTATGGGACGTCAAGGACAGGTACCTGTAAGACCATGAGTGGTCACACTAGTTGTGTATATGCTGTGGCTATATCCAGTGATTCAGAGTTCATCGCATCGGGAAGTGCAGATAATACGGTGAGACTATGGGACGTCAAGACAGGTACCTGTAAGACCATGAGTGGTCACACTAGTTGTGTATATGCTGTGGCTATATCCAGTGATTCAGAGTTCATCGCATCGGGAAGTGCAGATAATACGGTGAGACTATGGGACGTCAAGACAGGTACCTGTAAGACCATGAGTGGTCACACTAGTTGTGTATATGCTGTGGCTATATCCAGTGATTCAGAGTTCATCGTATCGGGAAGTGCAGATAAGACCGGTGAGACTATGGGACGTCAAGACAGGTACCTGTAAGACCATGAGTGGTCACACTAGTTGTGTATATGCTGTGGCTATATCCCAGTGATTCAGAGTTCATCGCATCGGGAAGTGCAGATAATACGGTGAGACTATGGGAAGTCAAGACAGGTACCTGTAAGACCATGAGTGGTCACACTAGTTGTGTATATGCTGTGGGCTATATCCAGTGATTCAGAGTTCATCGTATCGGGAAGTGCAGATAAGACGGTGAGACTATGGGAAGTCAAGACAGGTACCTGTAAGACCATGAGTGGTCACACTAGTTGTGTATATGCTGTGGCTATATCCAGTGATTCAGAGTTCATCGTATCGGGAAGTGCAGATAAGACGGTGAGGACTATGGGACGTCAAGACAGGTACCTGTAAGACCATGAGTGGTCACACTAGTTGTGTATATGCTGTGGCTATATCCAGTGATTCAGAGTTCATCGTATCGGGAAGTGCAGATAAGACGGTGAGACTATGGGACGTCAAGACAGGTACCTGTAAGACCATGAGTGGTCACACTAGTTGTGTATATGCTGTGGCTATATCCAGTGATTCAGAGTTCAATCGTATCGGGAAGTGCAGATAAGACGGTGAGACTATGGGACGTCAAGACAGGTACCTGTAAGACCATGAGTGGTCACACTAGTTGTGTATATGCTGTGGCTATATCCAGTGATTCAGAGTTCATCGCATCGGGAAGTGCAGATAATACGGTGAGACTATTGGAAGTCAAGACAGGTACCTGTAAGACCATGAGTGGTCACACTAGTTGTGTATATGCTGTGGCTATATCCAGTGATTCAGAGTTCATCGTATCGGGAAGTGCAGATAAGACGGTGAGACTATGGGACGTCAAGACAGGTACCTGTAAGACCATGAGTGGTCACACTAGTTGTGTATATGCTGTGGCTATATCCAGTGATTCAGAGTTCATCGCATCGGGAAGTGCAGATAAGACGGTGAGACTATGGGACGTCAAGACAGGTACCTGTAAGACCATGAGTGGTCACACTAGTTGTGTATATGCTGTGGCTATATCCAGTGATTCAGAGTTCATCGTATCGGGAAGTGCAGATAATACGGTGAGACTATGGGACGTCAAGACAGGTACCTGTAAGACCATGAGTGGTCACACTAGTTGTGTATATGCTGTGGCTATATCCAGTGATTCAGAGTTCATCGTATCGGGAAGTGCAGATAATACGGTGAGACTATGGGACGTCAAGACAGGTACCTGTAAGACCATGAGTGGTCACACTAGTTGTGTATATGCTGTGGCTATATCCAGTGATTCAGAGTTCATCGCATCGGGAAGTGCAGATAATACGGTGAGACTATGGGACGTCAAGACAGGTACCTGTAAGACCATGAGTGGTCACACTAGTTGTGTATATGCTGTGGCTATATCCAGTGATTCAGAGTTCATCGTATCGGGAAGTGCAGATAAGACGGTGAGACTATGGGACGTCAAGACAGGTACCTGTAAGACCATGAGTGGTCACACTAGTTGTGTATTTGCTGTGGCTATATCCAGTGATTCAGAGTTCATCGTATCGGGAAGTGCAGATAAGACGGTGAGACTATGGGACGTCAAGACAGGTACCTGTAAGACCATGAGTGGTCACACTAGTTGTGTATATGCTGTGGCTATATCCAGTGATTCAGAGTTCATCGCATCGGGAAGTGCAGATAATACGGTGAGACTATGGGAAGTCAAGACAGGTACCTGTAAGACCATGAGTGGTCACACTAGTTGTGTATATGCTGTGGCTATATCCAGTGATTCAGAGTTCATCGTATCGGGAAGTGCAGATAAGACGGTGAGACTATGGGAAGTCAAGACAGGTACCTGTAAGACCATGAGTGGTCACACTAGTTGTGTATATGCTGTGGCTATATCCAGTGATTCAGAGTTCATCGTATCGGGAAGTGCAGATAAGACGGTGAGACTATGGGAAGTCAAGACAGGTACCTGTAAGACCATGAGTGGTCACACTAGTTGTGTATATGCTGTGGCTATATCCAGTGATTCAGAGTTCATCGTATCGGGAAGTGCAGATAATACGGTGAGACTATGGGACGTCAAGACAGGTACCTGTAAGACCATGAGTGGTCACACTAGGTTGTGTATATGCTGTGGCTATATCCAGTGATTCAGAGTTCATCGTATCGGGAAGTGCAGATAATACGGTGAGACTATGGGAAGTCAAGACAGGTACCTGTAAGACCATGAGTGGTCACACTAGTTGTGTATATGCTGTGGCTATATCCAGTGATTCAGAGTTCATCGTATCGGGAAGTGCAGATAAGACGGTGAGACTATGGGACGTCAAGACAGGTACCTGTAAGACCATGAGTGGTCACACTAGTTGTGTATATGCTGTGGCTATATCCAGTGATTCAGAGTTCATCGTATCGGGAAGTCATGATAATACGGTGAGACTATGGGACGTCAAGACAGGTACCTGTAAGACCATGAGTGGTCACACTAGTTGTGTATGATCTGTGGCTATATCCAGTGATTCAGAGTTCATCGTATCGGGAAGTGCAGATAAGACGGTGAGACTATGGGACGTCAAGACAGGTACCTGTAAGACCATGAGTGGTCACACTAGTTGTGTATATGCTGTGGCTATATCCAGTGATTCAGAGTTCATCGTATCGGGAAGTGCAGATAATACGGTGAGACTATGGGGACGTCAAGACAGGTACCTGTAAGACCATGAGTGGTCACACTAGTTGTGTATATGCTGTGGCTATATCCAGTGATTCAGAGTTCATCGCATCGGGAAGTGCAGATAATACGGTGAGACTATGGGACGTCAAGGACAGGTACCTGTAAGACCATGAGTGGTCACACTAGTTGTGTATATGCTGTGGCTATATCCAGTGATTCAGAGTTCATCGTATCGGGAAGTCATGATAATACGGTGAGACTATGGGAAGTCAAGACAGGTACCTGTAAGACCATGAGTGGTCACACTAGTTGTGTATATGCTGTGGCTATATCCAGTGATTCAGAGTTCATCGTATCGGGAAGTCATGATAATACGGTGAGGACTATGGGAAGTCAAGGACAGGTACCTGTAAGACCATGAGTGGTCACACTAGTTGTGTATATGCTGTGGCTATATCCAGTGATTCAGAGTTCATCGTATCGGGAAGTGCAGATAAGACGGTGAGACTATGGGACGTCAAGACAGGTACCTGTAAGACCATGAGTGGTCACACCTAGTTGTGTATATGCTGTGGCTATATCCAGTGATTCAGAGTTCATCGTATCGGGAAGTGCAGATAAGACGGTGAGACTATGGGACGTCAAGACAGGTACCTGTAAGACCATGAGTGGTCACACTAGTTGTGTATATGCTGTGGCTTATATCCAGTGATTCAGAGTTCATCGTATCGGGAAGTGCAGATAAGACGGTGAGACTATGGGACGTCAAGACAGGTACCTGTAAGACCATGAGTGGTCACACTAGTTGTGTATATGCTGTGGCTATATCCAGTGATTCAGAGTTTCATCGCATCGGGAAGTGCAGATAATACGGTGAGGACTATGGGAAGTCAAGACAGGTACCTGTAAGACCATGAGTGGTCACACTAGTTGTGTATATGCTGTGGCTATATCCAGTGATTCAGAGTTCATCGTATCGGGAAGTGCAGATAAGACGGTGAGACTATGGGACGTCAAGACAGGTACCTGTAAGACCATGAGTGGTCACACTAGTTGTGTATATGCTGTGGCTATATCCAGTGATTCAGAGTTCATCGTATCGGGAAGTGCAGATAATACGGTGAGACTATGGGACGTCAAGACAGGTACCTGTAAGACCATGAGTGGTCACACTAGTTGTGTATATGCTGTGGCTATATCCAGTGATTCAGAGTTCATCGCATCGGGAAGTGCAGATAATACGGTGAGACTATGGGACGTCAAGACAGGTACCTGTAAGACCATGAGTGGTCACACTAGTTGTGTATATGCTGTGGCTATATCCAGTGATTCAGAGTTCATCGTATCGGGAAGTGCAGATAAGACGGTGAGACTATGGGACGTCAAGACAGGTACCTGTAAGACCATGAGTGGTCACACTAGTTGTGTATATGCTGTGGCTATATCCAGTGATTCAGAGTTCATCGCATCGGGAAGTGCAGATAAATACGGTGAGACTATGGGACGTCAAGACAGGTACCTGTAAGACCATGAGTGGTCACACTAGTTGTGTATATGCTGTGGCTATATCCAGTGATTCAGAGTTCATCGTATCGGGAAGTCATGATAATACGGTGAGACTATGGGAAGTCAAGGACAGGTACCTGTAAGACCATGAGTGGTCCACACTAGTTGTGTATATGCTGTGGCTATATCCAGTGATTCAGAGTTCATCGTATCGGGAAGTCATGATAATACGGTGAGACTATGGGAAGTCAAGACAGGTACCTGTAAGACCATGAGTGGTCACACTAGTTGTGTATATGCTGTGGCTATATCCAGTGATTTCAGAGTTCATCGTATCGGGAAGTGCAGATAATACGGTGAGACTATGGGACGTCAAGACAGGTACCTGTAAGACCATGAGTGGTCACACTAGTTGTGTATATGCTGTGGCTATATCCAGTGATTCAGAGTTCATCGTATCGGGAAGTCATGATAATACGGTGAGACTATGGGAAGTCAAGACTTGTACCTGTAAGACCATGAGTGGTCACACTAGTTGTGTATATGCTGTGGCTATATCCAGTGATTCAGAGTTCATCGTATCGGGAAGTGCAGATAAGACGGTGAGACTATGGGACGTCAAGACAGGTACCTGTAAGACCATGAGTGGTCACACTAGTTGTGTATATGCTGTGGCTATATCCAGTGATTCAGAGTTCATCGCATCGGGAAGTCATGATAATACGGTGAGACTATGGGACGTCAAGACAGGTACCTGTAAGACCATGAGTGGTCCACACTAGTTGTGTATATGCTGTGGCTATATCCAGTGATTCAGAGTTCATCGCATCGGGAAGTGCAGATAATACGGTGAGACTATGGGAAGTCAAGACAGGTACCTGTAAGACCATGAGTGGGTCACACTAGTTGTGTATATGCTGTGGCTATATCCAGTGATTCAGAGTTCATCGTATCGGGAAGTCATGATAATACGGTGAGACTATGGGAAGTCAAGACTTGTACCTGTAAGACCATGAGTGGTCACACTAGTTGTGTATATGCTGTGGCTATATCCAGTGATTCAGAGTTCATCGTATCGGGAAGTGCAGATAAGGACGGTGAGACTATGGGACGTCAAGACAGGTACCTGTAAGACCATGAGTGGTCACACTAGTTGTGTATATGCTGTGGCTATATCCAGTGATTCAGAGTTCATCGTATCGGGAAGTGCAGATAAGACGGTGAGGACTATGGGACGTCAAGACAGGTACCTGTAAGACCATGAGTGGTCACACTAGTTGTGTATATGCTGTGGCTATATCCAGTGATTCAGAGTTCATCGCATCGGGAAGTGCAGATAATACGGTGAGGACTATGGGAAGTCAAGACAGGTACCTGTAAGACCATGAGTGGTCACACTAGTTGTGTATATGCTGTGGCTATATCCAGTGATTCAGAGTTCATCGTATCGGGAAGTGCAGATAAGACGGTGAGACTATGGGAAGTCAAGACAGGTACCTGTAAGACCATGAGTGGTCACACTAGTTGTGTATATGCTGTGGCTATATCCAGTGATTCAGAGTTCATCGTATCGGGAAGTGCAGATAAGACGGTGAGACTATGGGGAAGTCAAGGACAGGTACCTGTAAGACCATGAGTGGTCACACTAGTTGTGTATATGCTGTGGCTATATCCAGTGATTCAGAGTTCATCGTATCGGGAAGTGCAGATAATACGGTGAGGACTATGGGACGTCAAGACAGGTACCTGTAAGACCATGAGTGGTCACACTAGTTGTTGTATAATGCTGTGGCTATATCCAGTGATTCAGAGTTCATCGTATCGGGAAGTGCAGATAATACGGTGAGACTATGGGAAGTCAAGACAGGTACCTGTAAGACCATGAGTGGTCACACTAGTTGTGTATATGCTGTGGCTATATCCAGTGATTCAGAGTTCATCGTATCGGGAAGTGCAGATAAGACGGTGAGACTATGGGACGTCAAGACAGGTACCTGTAAGGACCATGAGTGGTCACACTAGTTGTGTATATGCTGTGGCTATATCCAGTGATTCAGAGTTCATCGTATCGGGAAGTCATGATAATACGGTGAGACTATGGGACGTCAAGACAGGTACTGTAAGACCATGAGTGGTCACACTAGTTGTGTATGATCTGTGGCTATATCCAGTGATTCAGAGTTCATCGTATCGGGAAGTGCAGATAAGACGGTGAGACTATGGGACGTCAAGACAGGTACCTGTAAGACCATGAGTGGTCACACTAGTTGTGTATATGCTGTGGCTATATCCAGTGATTCAGAGTTCATCGTATCGGGAAGTGCAGATAATACGGTGAGACTATGGGACGTCAAGACAGGTACCTGTAAGACCATGAGTGGTCACACTAGTTGTGTATATGCTGTGGCTATATCCAGTGATTCAGAGTTCATCGCATCGGGAAGTGCAGATAATACGGTGAGACTATGGGACGTCAAGACAGGTACCTGTAAGACCATGAGTGGTCACACTAGTTGTGTATATGCTGTGGCTATATCCAGTGATTCAGAGTTCATCGTATCGGGAAGTCATGATAATACGGTGAGACTATGGGAAGTCAAGACAGGTACCTGTAAGACCATGAGTGGTCACACTAGTTGTGTATATGCTGTGGCTATATCCAGTGATTCAGAGTTCATCGTATCGGGAAGTCATGATAATACGGTGAGGGACTATGGGAAGTCAAGACAGGTACCTGTAAGACCATGAGTGGTCACACTAGTTGTGTATATGCTGTGGCTATATCCAGTGATTCAGAGTTCATCGTATCGGGAAGTGCAGATAAGACGGTGAGACTATGGGACGTCAAGACAGGTACCTGTAAGACCATGAGTGGTCACACTAGTTGTGTATATGCTGTGGCTATATCCAGTGATTCAGAGTTCATCGTATCGGGAAGTGCAGATAAGACGGTGAGACTATGGGACGTCAAGACAGGTACCTGTAAGACCATGAGTGGTCACACTAGTTGTGTATATGCTGTGGCTATATCCAGTGATTCAGAGTTCATCGTATCGGGAAGTGCAGATAAGACGGTGAGACTATGGGACGTCAAGACAGGTACCTGTAAGACCATGAGTGGTCACACTAGTTGTGTATATGCTGTGGCTATATCCAGTGATTCAGAGTTCCATCGTATCGGGAAGTGCAGATAATACGGTGAGACTATGGGACGTCCAAGACAGGTACCTGTAAGACCATGAGTGGTCACACTAGTTGTGTATATGCTGTGGCTATATCCAGTGATTCAGAGTTCATCGCATCGGGAAGTGCAGATAATACGGTGAGACTATGGGACGTCAAGACAGGTACCTGTAAGACCATGAGTGGTCACACTAGTTGTGTATATGCTGTGGCTATATCCAGTGATTCAGAGTTCATCGTATCGGGAAGTCATGATAATACGGTGAGACTATGGGAAGTCAAGACAGGTACCTGTAAGACCATGAGTGGTCACACTAGTTGTGTATATGCTGTGGCTATATCCAGTGATTCAGAGTTCATCGTATCGGGAAGTCATGATAATACGGTGAGGACTATGGGAAGTCAAGACAGGTACCTGTAAGACCATGAGTGGTCACACTAGTTGTGTATATGCTGTGGCTATATCCAGTGATTCAGAGTTCATCGTATCGGGAAGTGCAGATAAGACGGTGAGACTATGGGACGTCAAGACAGGTACCTGTAAGACCATGAGTGGTCACACTAGTTGTGTATATGCTGTGGCTATATCCAGTGATTCAGAGTTCATCGTATCGGGAAGTGCAGATAAGACGGTGAGACTATGGGACGTCAAGACAGGTACCTGTAAGACCATGAGTGGTCACACTAGTTGTGTATATGCTGTGGCTATATCCAGTGATTCAGAGTTCATCGTATCGGGAAGTGCAGATAAGACGGTGAGACTATGGGACGTCAAGACAGGTACCTGTAAGACCATGAGTGGTCACACTAGTTGTGTATATGCTGTGGCTATATCCAGTGATTCAGAGTTCATCGCATCGGGAAGTGCAGATAATACGGTGAGACTATGGGAAGTCAAGACAGGTACCTGTAAGACCATGAGTGGTCACACTAGTTGTGTATATGCTGTGGCTATATCCAGTGATTCAGAGTTCATCGTAATCGGGAAGTGCAGATAAGACGGTGAGACTATGGGACGTCAAGGACAGGTACCTGTAAGACCATGAGTGGTCACACTAGTTGTGTATATGCTGTGGCTATATCCAGTGATTCAGAGTTCATCGTATCGGGAAGTGCAGATAATACGGTGAGACTATGGGGACGTCAAGACAGGTACCTGTAAGACCATGAGTGGTCCACACTAGTTGTGTATATGCTGTGGCTATATCC
>CAMPDV010006025.1:0-23570 GCA_946699065.1 Loxodes magnus | reverse complement strand
TGAAATTCTATCTTCTTTTCTTACTCTACTTCTTCACTTTTCTAAAAACTTAATACTTCTCAAAGCATACTCCTTAAAACTGAAATTCTATCTTCTTTTCTTACTTTACTTATTCACTTTTTTATATACTCATTACTTCTCAAAACATACTCTTTAAACTGAAATTCTATCTTCTTTTCTTATTCTGCTTCTTCACTTTTCTAAATACTTAATACTTCTCAAAGCATACTACTTAAAACTGAAATTCTTTCTTCTTTTCTTACTCTGCTATTTCACTTTTCTAAATACTTATTACTTCTCAAAGCATACTACTTAAAACTGAAATTCTATCTTTTTTTCTTACTTTACTTCTTCACTTTTCTAAAAACTTAATACTTCTCAAAGCATACTCCTTAAAACTGAAATTCTAATCTTCTTTTCTTACTCTGCTTCTTTACTTTTCTAAATACTTAATACTTCTCAAAGCATACTCCTTAAAACTGAAATTCTATCTTCTTTTCTTACTCTGCTTCTTCACTTTTCTAAAAACTTAATACTTCTCAAAGCATACTCCTTAAAACTGAAATTCTATCTTCTTTTCTTACTCTGCTTCTTCACTTTTCTAAATACTTATTACTTCTCAAAGCATACTCCTTAAAACTGAAATTCTATCTTCTTTTCTTACTCTGCTTCTTCACTTTTCTAAATACTTAATACTTCTCAAAGCTTAATACTTAAAACTGAATATCTATCTTCTTTTCTTACTCTACTTCTTCACTTTTCTAAATACTTAATACTTCTCAAAGCATACTCCTTAAAACTGAAATTCCATCTTCTTTTTTACTCTGCTTCTTTACTTTTCTAAATACTTAATACTTCTCAAAGCATACTCCTTAAAAACTGAAATTCTATCTTCTTTTCTTACTCTGCTTCTTCACTTTTCTAAAAACTTAATACTTTTCAAAGCATATTACTTAAAACTGAAATTCTACCTTCTTTTCTTACTCTACGTCTTTACTTTTCTAAATACTTAATACTTCTAAAAGCTTAATACTTAAAAACTGAAATTCCATCTTCTTTTCTTGCTTTACTTATTCACTTTTCTAAATACTTAATACTTCTCAAAGCATACTCTTTAAACTGAAATTCCATCTTCTTTTTTACTCTGCTTCTTCACTTTTCTAAATACTTAATACTTCTCAAAGCATACTCCTTAAAACTGTAATTCCATCTTCTTTTCTTACTCTGCTTCTTCACTTTTCTAAATACTTATTACTTCTCAAAGCATACTACTTAAAACTGAAATTCTATCTTCTATTCTTACTCTACTTCTTCACTTTTCTAAATACTTAATACTTCTCAAAGCATAATACTTGAAACTGAAATTCCATCTTCTTTTCTTACTCTGCTTCTTCACTTTTCTAAATACTTAATACTTCTCAAAGCATACTCTTAAAACTGAAATTCTATCTTCTTTTCTTACTCTGCTTCTTCACTTTTCTAAATACTTATTACTTCTCAAAGCATACTACTTAAAACTGAAATTCCATCTTCTTTTCTTACTCTACTTCTTCACTTTTCTAAATACTTAATACTTCTCAAAGCATACTCCTTAAAACTGAAATTCTATCTTCTTTTCTTACTCTGCTTCTTCACTTTTTCTAAATACTTAATACTTCTCAAAGCATACTCCTTAAAACTGAGTCTATATCTTCTTTTCTTGCTTTACTTCTTCACTTTTCTAAATACTTAATACTTCTCAAAGCATACTCCTTAAAACTGAAATTCTATCTTCTTTTCTTACTCTACTTCTTTACTTTTCTAAATACTTAATACTTCTCAAAGCATAATACTTGAAACTGAAATTCTATCTTCTTTTCTTACTCTACTTCTTCACTTTTCTAAAAACTAATACTTCTCAAAGCATACTCCTTAAAACTGAAATTCTATCTTCTTTTCTTACTTTACTTATTCACTTTTTTATATACTCATTACTTCTCAAAACATACTCTTTAAACTGAAATTCTATCTTCTTTTCTTATTCTGCTTCTTCACTTTTCTAAATACTTAATACTTCTCAAAGCATACTACTTAAAACTGAAATTCTTTCTTCTTTTCTTACTCTGCTATTTCACTTTTCTAAAATACTTATTACTTCTCAAAGCATACTACTTAAAACTGAAATTCTATCTTTTTTTCTTACTCTGCTTCTTCACTTTTCTAAATACTTAATACTTCTCAAAGCATACTCCTTAAAACTGAAATTCCATCTTCTTTTCTTACTCTGCTTCTTTACTTTTCTAAATACTTAATACTTCTCAAAGCATACTCCTTAAAACTGAAATTCTATCTTCTTTCTTACTCTGCTTCTTCACTTTTCTAAAAACTTAATACTTCTCAAAGCATACTCCTTAAAACTGAAATTCTATCTTCTTTTCTTACTCTGCTTCTTTACTTTTCTAAAAACTTAATACTTCTCAAAGCATACTCCTTAAAACTGAAATTCTATCTTCTTTCTTACTCTGCTTCTTCACTTTTCTAAATACTTATTACTTCTCAAAGCATACTCCTTAAAACTGAAATTCTATCTTCTTTTCTTACTCTACTTCTTTACTTTTCTAAATACTTAATACTTCTCAAAGCATACTCCTTAAAACTGAAATTCTATCTTCTTTTCTTACTTTACTTCTTCACTTTTCTAAAAACTTAATACTTCTCAAAGCATACTACTTAAAACTGAAATTCTTTCTTCTTTTCTTACTCTGCTTCTTCACTTTTCTAAATACTAAATACTTCTCAAAGCATACTACTTAAAACTGAAATTCTTTCTTCTTTTCTTACTCTGCTTCTTCACTTTTCTAAATACTTAATACTTCTCAAAGCTTAATACTTAAAACTGAAATTCTACCTTCTTTTCTTACTCTGCTTCTTCACTTTTCTAAATACTTAATACTTCTCAAAGCTTAATACTTTAAACTGAAATTCCTCTTCTTTTCTTACTCTGCTTCTTCACTTTTCTAAATACTTAATACTTCTCAAAGCATACTCCTTAAAACTGAAATTCTATCTTCTTTTCTTACTCTGCTTTCTTCACTTTTCTAAAAACTTAATACTTCTCAAAGCATACTCCTTAAAACTGAAATTCCATCTTCTTTTCTTACTCTGCTTCTTTACTTTTCTAAATACTTAATACTTCTAAAAGCTTAATACTTAAAACTGAATATCTATCTTCTTTTCTTACTTTACTTCTTCACTTTTCTAAAAACTTAATACTTCTCAAAGCATACTACTTAAAACTGAAATTCTACCTTCTTTTCTTACTCTGCTTCTTTACTTTTCTAAATACTTAATACTTCTCAAAGCATACTCCTTAAAACTGAAATTCTTTCTTCTTTTCTTACTCTGCTTCTTCACTTTTCTAAATACTTAATACTTCTCAAAGCATACTACTTAAAACTGAAATTCTTTCTTCTTTTCTTACTCTGCTTCTTCACTTTTCTAAATACTTAATACTTCTCAAAGCATACTCCTTAAAACTGAAATTCTTTCTTCTTTTCTTACTCTGCTTCTTCACTTTTCTAAATACTTATTACTTCTCAAAGCATACTCCTTAAAACTGAAATTCTATCTTCTTTTCTTACTCTACTTCTTCACTTTTCTAAATACTTAATACTTCTCAAAGCATACTCCTTAAAACTGAAATTCTATCTTCTATTCTTACTCTACTTCTTCACTTTTCTAAATACTTAATATTTCTCAAAGCATAATACTTGAAACTGAAATTCCATCTTCTTTTCTTACTCTGCTTCTTCACTTTTCTAAATACTTAATACTTCTCAAAGCTTAATACTTAAAACTGAAATTCTATCTTTTTTTCTTACTTTACTTCTTCACTTTTCTAAAAACTTAATACTTCTCAAAGCATACTACTTGAAACTGAAATTCCATCTTCTTTTTTACTCTGCTTCTTTACTTTTCTAAATACTTAATACTTCTCAAAGCATACTCCTTAAAACTGAAATTCTATCTTCTTTTCTTACTCTGCTTCTTCACTTTTCTAAAAACTTAATACTTCTCAAAGCATATTACTTAAAACTGAAATTCTACCTTCTTTTCTTGCTTTACTTATTCACTTTTCTAAATACTTAATACTTCTCAAAGCATACTCCTTAAAACTGAAATTCCATCTTCTTTTCTTGCTTTACTTATTCACTTTTCTAAATACTTAATACTTCTCAAAGCATACTCTTTAAACTGAAATTCTATCTTCTTTTCTTACTCTGCTTCTTCACTTTTCTAAATACTTAATACTTCTCAAAGCATACTACTTAAAACTGAAATTCTATCTTCTTTTCTTACTCTACTCTTCATTCACTTTTCTAAATACTTAATACTTCTCAAAGCTTAATACTTAAAACTGAATATCTATCTTCTTTTCTTACTTACTTCTTCACTTTTCTAAAAACTTAATACTTCTCAAAGCATACTACTTAAAACTGAAATTCCATCTTCTTTTCTTACTTTACTTCTTCACTTTTCTAAAAACTTAATACTTCTCAAAGCATAATACTTGAAACTGAAATTCTATCTTCTTTTCTTACTCTACTTCTTCACTTTTCTAAAAACTTAATACTTCTCAAAGCATACTCCTTAAAACTGAAATTCTATCTTCTTTTCTTACTTTACTTATTCACTTTTTTATATACTCATTACTTCTCAAAACATACTCTTTAAACTGAAATTCTATCTTCTTTTCTTATTCTGCTTCTTCACTTTTCTAAATACTTAATACTTCTCAAAGCATACTACTTAAAACTGAAATTCTTTCTTCTTTTCTTACTCTGCTTCTTTACTTTTCTAAATACTTAATACTTCTAAAAGCTTAATACTTAAAACTGAATATCTATCTTCTTTTCTTACTTTACTTCTTCACTTTTCTAAAAACTTAATACTTCTCAAAGCATACTACTTAAAACTGAAATTCTACCCTTCTTTTCTTACTCTGCTTCTTCACTTTTCTAAATACTTAATACTTCTAAAAGCTTAATACTTAAAACTGAAATTCTTTCTTCTTTTCTTACTCTGCTTCTTCACTTTTCTAAATACTTAATACTTCTCAAAGCATAATACTTAAAACTGAAATTCTTTCTTCTTTTCTTACTCTGCTTCTTCACTTTTCTAAATACTTAATACTTCTCAAAGCATACTCCTTAAAACTGAAATTCTATCTTCTTTTCTTACTCTGCTTCTTCACTTTTCTAAATACTTAATACTTCTCAAAGCATACTACTTAAAACTGAAATTCTATCTTCTTTTCTTACTCTACTTCTTCACTTTTCTAAATACTTAATACTTCTCAAAGCATACTCCTTAAAACTGAAATTCTTTCTTCTTTTCTTACTCTGCTTCTTCACTTTTCTAAATACTAATACTTCTCAAAGCTTAATACTTAAAACTGAAATTCTATCTTCTTTTCCTACTCTGCTTCTTCACTTTTCTAAATACTTAATACTTCTCAAAGCATACTACTTAAAACTGAAATTCTTTCTTCTTTTCTTACTCTGCTTCTTCACTTTTCTAAAAACTTAATACTTCTCAAAACATACTCTTTAAACTGAAATTCTATCTTCTTTTCTTACTCTGCTTCTTCACTTTTCTAAATACTTAATACTTCTCAAAGCTTAATACTTAAAACTGAAATTCTATCTTCTTTTCTTACTCTGCTTCTTCACTTTTCTAAATACTTAATACTTCTCAAAGCTTAATACTTAAAACTGAAATTCTTTCTTCTTTTCTTACTCTGCTTCTTCACTTTTCTAAATACTTAATACTTCTCAAAGCATACTCCTTAAAACTGAAATTCTTTCTTCTTTTCTTACTCTGCTTCTTCACTTTTCTAAATACTTAATACTTCTCAAAGCTTAATACTTAAAACTGAAATTCTATCTTCTTTTCTTACTCTGCTTCTTCACTTTTCTAAATACTTAATACTTCTCAAAGCATACTACTTAAAACTGAAATTCTTTCTTCTTTTCTTACTCTGCTTCTTCACTTTTCTAAATACTTAATACTTCTCAAAGCTTAATACTTAAAACTGAAATTCTATCTTCTTTTCTTACTCTGCTTCTTCACTTTCTAAAAACTTAATACTTCTCAAAGCATACTACTTAAAACTGAAATTCTATCTTCTTTTCTTACTCTACTTCTTCACTTTTCTAAATACTTAATACTTCTCAAAGCATACTCCTTAAAACTGTAATTCCATCTTCTTTTCTTACTCTGCTTCTTCACTTTTCTAAATACTTAATACTTCTCAAAGCATACTACTTAAAACTGAAATTCTATCTTCTTTTCTTACTCTGCTTCTTCACTTTTCTAAAAACTTAATACTTCTCAAAGCATACTACTTTAAACTGAAATTCTATCTTCTTTTCTTACTCTACTTCTTTACTTTTCTAAATACTTAATACTTCTCAAAACATACTCTTTAAACTGAAATTCTTTCTTCTTTTCTTACTCTGCTTCTTCACTTTTCTAAATACTTAATACTTCTCAAAGCATACTCCTTAAAACTGAAATTCTTTCTTCTTTTCTTACTCTGCTTCTTCACTTTTCTAAAAAACTTAATACTTCTCAAAGCATACTACTTAAAACTGAAATTCTTTCTTCTTTTCTTACTCTGCTTCTTCACTTTTCTAAATACTTAATACTTCTCAAAGCATACTACTTAAAACTGAAATTCTTTCTTCTTTTCTTACTCTGCTTCTTCACTTTTCTAAATACTTAATACTTCTCAAAGCTTAATACTTGAAACTGAAATTCCATCTTCTTTTCTTACTTTACTTCTTCACTTTTCTAAAAACTTAATACTTCTCAAAGCATACTACTTAAAACTGAAATTCTACCTTCTTTTCTTACTCTACTTCTTCACTTTTCTAAATACTTAATACTTCTCAAAGCATACTACTTAAAACTGAAATTCTACCTTCTTTTCTTACTCTACTTCTTTACTTTTCTAAATACTTAATACTTCTAAAAGCTTAATACTTAAAACTGAAATTCTACCTTCTTTTCTTACTTTACTTCTTCACTTTTCTAAATACTTAATACTTCTCAAAGCATACTACTTAAAACTGAAATTCTATCTTCTTTTCTTACTCTACTTCTTCACTTTTCTAAATACTTAATACTTCTCAAAGCGTACTCCTTAAAACTGAAATTCTATCTTTTTTTCTTACTTTACTTCTTCACTTTTCTAAATACTTAATACTTCTCAAAGCATAATACTTGAAACTGAAATTCATCTTCTTTTTTACTCTGCTTCTTTACTTTTCTAAATACTTAATAATTCTCAAAGCATACTCCTTAAAACTGAAATTCTATCTTCTTTTCTTACTCTACTTCTTCACTTTTCTAAATACTTAATACTTCTCAAAGCATACTCCTTAAAACTGAAATTCTTTCTTCTTTTCTTACTCTACTTCTTTACTTTTCTAAATACTTAATACTTCTCAAAGCATAATACTTGAAACTGAAATTCCATCTTCTTTTCTTACTCTGCTTCTTCACTTTTCTAAATACTTAATACTTCTCAAAGCTTAATACTTAAAACTGAAATTCCATCTTCTTTTCTTACTCTGCTCTTCACTTTTCTAAATACTTAATACTTCTCAAAGCATACTACTTAAAACTGAAATTCTATCTTCTATTCTTACTCTGCTTCTTCACTTTTCTAAATACTTAATACTTCTCAAAACATACTCTTTAAACTGAAATTCTATCTTCTTTTCTTACTCTACTTCTTCACTTTTCTAAATACTTAATACTTCTCAAAGCTTAATACTTAAAACTGAAATTCCATCTTCTTTTCTTACTTTACTTATTCACTTTTCTAAATACTTAATACTTCTCAAAGCATAATACTTGAAACTGAAATTCCATCTTCTTTTCTTACTCTGCTTCTTCACTTTTCTAAATACTTAATACTTCTCAAAGCATAATACTTAAAACTGAAATTCTTTCTTCTTTTCTTACTCTGCTTCTTCACTTTTCTAAATACTTAATACTTCTCAAAGCATACTCCTTAAAACTGAAATTCCATCTTCTTTACTTACTCTGCTTCTTCACTTTTCTAAAAACTTAATACTTCTCAAAGCATACTCCTTAAAACTGAAATTCTATCTTCTTTTCTTACTCTACTTCTTCACTTTTCTAAATACTTAATACTTCTCAAAGCATACTCCTTAAAACTGAAATTCCATCTTCTTTTCTTACTCTGCTTCTTATATTTTCTAAATACTTAATACTTCTCAAAGCTTAATACTTAAAACTGAAATTCTACCTTCTTTTCTTACTCTGCTTCTTCACTTTTCTAAATACTTAATACTTCTCAAAGCATACTACTTAAAACTGAAATTCTATCTTCTTTTCTTACTCTACTTCTTCACTTTTCTAAATACTTAATACTTCTCAAAGCATACTCCTTAAAACTGAAATTCCATCTTCTTTTCTTACTTTACTTCTTCACTTTTCTAAAAACTTAATACTTCTCAAAGCATACTACTTAAAACTGAAATTCTACCTTCTTTTCTTACTCTACTTCTTCACTTTTCTAAATACTTAATACTTCTCAAAGCATACTACTTAAAACTGAAATTCTACCTTCTTTTCTTACTCTACTTCTTTACTTTTCTAAATACTTAATACTTCTAAAAGCTTAATACTTAAAACTGAAATTCTAACCTTCTTTTCTTACTCTGCTTCTTCACTTTTCTAAATACTTAATACTTCTCAAAGCGTACTACTTAAAACTGAAATTCTATCTTCTTTTCTTACTCTGCTTCTTCACTTTTCTAAATACTTAATACTTCTCAAAGCATACTACTTAAAACTGAAATTCTATCTTTTTTTCTTACTCTGCTTCTTCACTTTTCTAAATACTTAATACTTCTCAAAGCATACTCCTTAAAACTGAAATTCTATCTTCTTTTCTTACTCTGCTTCTTCACTTTTCTAAATACTTAATACTTCTCAAAGCATACTACTTAAAACTGAAATTCTATCTTCTTTTCTTACTCTGCTTCTTCACTTTTCTAATACTTAATACTTCTCAAAGCATACTACTTAAAACTGAAATTCCTTTCTTCTTTTCTTACTCTGCTTCTTCACTTTTCTAAATACTTAATACTTCTCAAAGCTTAATACTTAAAACTGAATATCTATCTTCTTTTCTTACTTTACTTCTTCACTTTTCTAAAAACTTAATACTTCTCAAAGCATACTACTTAAAACTGAAATTCTACCTTCTTTTCTTACTCTACTTCTTCACTTTTCTAAATACTTAATACTTCTCAAAGCATACTACTTAAAACTGAATTCTACCTTCTTTTCTTACTCTACTTCTTTACTTTTCTAAATACTTAATACTTCTAAAAGCTTAATACTTAAAACTGAAATTCTACCTTCTTTTCTTACTTTACTTCTTCACTTTTCTAAATACTTAATACTTCTCAAAGCATACTACTTAAAACTGAAATTCTATCTTCTTTTCTTACTCTACTTCTTCACTTTCTAAATACTTAATACTTCTCAAAGCGTACTCCTTAAAACTGAAATTCTATCTTTTTTTCTTACTTTACTTCTTCACTTTTCTAAATACTTAATACTTCTCAAAGCATAATACTTGAAACTGAAATTCCATCTTCTTTTTTACTCTGCTTCTTTACTTTTCTAAATACTTAATACTTCTCAAAGCATACTACTTAAAACTGAAATTCTATCTTCTTTTCTTACTCTGCTTCTTCACTTTTCTAAATACTTAATACTTCTCAAAGCGTACTCCTTAAAACTGAAATTCTATCTTCTTTTCTTACTCTACTTCTTCACTTTTCTAAAAACTTAATACTTCTCAAAGCTTAATACTTAAAACTGAAAATCTTTCTTCTTTTCTTACTCTACTTCTTCACTTTTCTAAATACTTAATACTTCTCAAAGCTTAATACTTAAAACTGAAATTCTACCTTCTTTTCTTACTCTGCTTCTTCACTTTTCTAAATACTTAATACTTCTCAAAGCTTAATACTTAAAACTGAAATTCTATCTTCTTTTCTTACTCTGCTTCTTCACTTTTCTAAATACTTATTACTTCTCAAAGCATACTACTTAAAACTGAAATTCTATCTTCTATTCTTACTCTGCTTCTTCACTTTTCTAAATACTTATTACTTCTCAAAGCTTAATACTTAAAACTGAAATTCCATCTTCTTTTCTTACTTTACTTATTCACTTTTCTAAATACTTAATACTTCTCAAAGCATACTCCTTAAAACTGAAATTCTATCTTCTTTTCTTACTCTGCTTCTTCACTTTTCTAAATACTTAATACTTCTCAAAGCATACTCCTTAAAACTGAAATTCTTTCTTCTTTTCTTACTCTGCTTCTTCACTTTTCTAAATACTTATTACTTCTCAAAGCATACTCCTTAAAACTGAAATTCCATCTTCTTTTCTTACTCTGCTTCTTCACTTTTCTAAATACTTAATACTTCTCAAATCTTAATACTTAAAACTGAAATTCTATCTTCTTTTCTTACTCTGCTTCTTCACTTTTCTAAATACTTAATACTTCTCAAAGCGTACTCCTTAAAACTGAAATTCTATCTTCTTTTCTTACTCTACTTCTTCACTTTTCTAAATACTTAATACTTCTCAAAGCATACTACTTAAAACTGAAATTCTATCTTCTTTTCTTACTCTGCTTCTTCACTTTTCTAAATACTTAATACTTCTCAAAGCATAATACTTAAAACTGAAATTCTATCTTCTTTTCTTACTCTGCTTCTTCACTTTTCTAAATACTTATTACTTCTCAAAGCATACTACTTAAAACTGAAATTCTATCTTCTTTTCTTACTCTGCTTCTTCACTTTTCTAAATACTTAATACTTCTCAAAGCATACTACTTAAAACTGAAATTCTATCTTCTTTTCTTACTCTGCTTCTTCACTTTTCTAAATACTTAATACTTCTCAAAGCGTACTACTTAAAACTGAAATTCCATCTTCTTTTCTTACTCTGCTTCTTCACTTTTCTAAATACTTATTACTTCTCAAAGCATACTACTTAAAACTGAAATTCTATCTTCTTTTCTTACTCTGCTTCTTCACTTTTCTAAATACTTATTACTTCTCAAAGCATACTACTTAAAACTGAAATTCTATCTTCTTTTCTTACTCTACTTCTTCACTTTTCTAAATACTTAATACTTCTCAAAGCATACTACTTAAAACTGAAATTCTATCTTCTTTTCTTACTCTGCTTCTTCACTTTTCTAAATACTTATTACTTCTCAAAGCATACTACTTAAAACTGAAATTCTACCTTCTTTTCTTACTCTGCTTCTTCACTTTTCTAAATACTTATTACTTCTCAAAGCATACTACTTAAAACTGAAATTCTATCTTCTTTTCTTACTCTACTTCTTCACTTTTCTAAATACTTAATACTTCTCAAAGCATACTACTTAAAACTGAAATTCTACCTTCTTTTCTTACTCTGCTTCTTCACTTTTCTAAATACTTAATACTTCTCAAAGCGTACTACTTAAAACTGAAATTCTTTCTTCTTTTCTTACTCTGCTTCTTCACTTTTCTAAATACTTATTACTTCTCAAAGCATACTACTTAAAACTGAAATTCTATCTTCTTTTCTTACTCTGCTTCTTCACTTTTCTAAATACTTAATACTTCTCAAAGCATACTACTTAAAACTGAAATTCTATCTTCTTTTCTTACTCTACTTCTTCACTTTTCTAAATACTTAATACTTCTCAAAGCTTAATACTTAAAACTGAAATTCTTTCTTCTTTTCTTACTCTGCTTCTTCACTTTTCTAAATACTTAATACTTCTCAAAGCATACTACTTAAAACTGAAATTCTATCTTCTTTTCTTACTCTGCTTCTTCACTTTTCTAAATACTTAATACTTCTCAAAGCATACTACTTAAAACTGAAATTCTATCTTCTTTTCTTACTCTACTTCTTCACTTTTCTAAATACTTAATACTTCTCAAAGCATACTCCTTAAAACTGAAATTCTTTCTTCTTTTCTTACTCTGCTTCTTCACTTTTCTAAATACTTAATACTTCTCAAAGCATACTACTTAAAACTGAAATTCTATCTTCTTTTCTTACTCTGCTTCTTCACTTTTCTAAATACTTAATACTTCTCAAAGCGTACTACTTAAAACTGAAATTCTTTCTTCTTTTCTTACTCTGCTTCTTTACTTTTCTAAATACTTATTACTTCTCAAAGCATACTACTTAAAACTGAAATTCTATCTTCTTTTCTTACTCTACTTCTTCACTTTTCTAAATACTTAATACTTCTCAAAGCATACTACTTAAAACTGAAATTCTATCTTCTTTTCTTACTCTACTTCTTCACTTTTCTAAATACTTATTACTTCTCAAAGCGTACTACTTAAAACTGAAATTCTTTCTTCTTTTCTTACTCTGCTTCTTCACTTTTCTAAATACTTATTACTTCTCAAAGCATACTACTTAAAACTGAAATTCTATCTTCTTTTCTTACTCTGCTTCTTCACTTTTCTAAATACTTAATACTTCTCAAAGCATACTACTTAAAACTGAAATTCTATCTTCTTTTCTTACTCTACTTCTTCACTTTTCTAAATACTTAATACTTCTCAAAGCATACTCCTTAAAACTGAAATTCTATCTTCTTTTCTTACTCTGCTTCTTCACTTTTCTAAATACTTATTACTTCTCAAAGCATACTACTTAAAACTGAAATTCTATCTTCTTTTCTTACTCTGCTTCTTCACTTTTCTAAATACTTAATACTTCTCAAAGCATACTACTTAAAACTGAAATTCTATCTTCTTTTCTTACTCTGCTTCTTCACTTTTCTAAATACTTAATACTTCTCAAAGCATACTACTTAAAACTGAAATTCTATCTTCTTTTCTTACTCTGCTTCTTCACTTTTCTAAATACTTAATACTTCTCAAAGCATACTACTTAAAACTGAAATTCTATCTTCTTTTCTTACTCTACTTCTTCACTTTTCTAAATACTTAATACTTCTCAAAGCATACTCCTTAAAACTGAAATTCTATCTTCTTTTCTTACTCTGCTTCTTCACTTTTCTAAATACTTATTACTTCTCAAAGCATACTACTTGAAACTGAAATTCCATCTTCTTTTCTTACTCTGCTTCTTCACTTTTCTAAATACTTAATACTTCTCAAAGCGTACTCCTTAAAACTGAAATTCTATCTTCTTTTCTTACTCTGCTTCTTCACTTTTCTAAATACTTAATACTTCTCAAAGCATACTACTTAAAACTGAAATTCTATCTTCTTTTCTTACTCTGCTTCTTCACTTTTCTAAATACTTAATACTTCTCAAAGCATACTACTTAAAACTGAAATTCTTTCTTCTTTTCTTACTCTACTTCTTCACTTTTCTAAATACTTAATACTTCTCAAAGCATAATACTTAAAACTGAAATTCTTTCTTCTTTTCTTACTCTGCTTCTTCACTTTTCTAAATACTTAATACTTCTCAAAGCATACTACTTAAAACTGAAATTCTATCTTCTTTTCTTACTCTGCTTCTTTACTTTTCTAAATACTTAATACTTCTCAGAGCATACTCCTTAAAACTGAAATTCTTTCTTCTTTTCTTACTCTGCTTCTTCACTTTTCTAAATACTTAATACTTCTCAAAGCATACTCCTTAAAACTGAAATTCTATCTTCTTTTCTTACTCTGCTTCTTCACTTTTCTAAATACTTAATACTTCTCAAAGCATACTCCTTAAAACTGAAATTCTTTCTTCTTTTCTTACTCTGCTTCTTCACTTTTCTAAATACTTAATACTTCTCAAAGCGTACTCCTTAAAACTGAAATTCTATCTTCTTTTCTTACTCTGCTTCTTCACTTTTCTAAATACTTAATACTTCTCAAAGCATACTACTTAAAACTGAAATTCTATCTTCTTTTCTTACTCTGCTTCTTCACTTTTCTAAATACTTATTACTTCTCAAAGCATACTACTTAAAACTGAAATTCTATCTTCTTTTCTTACTCTGCTTCTTCACTTTTCTAAATACTTAATACTTCTCAAAGCGTACTCCTTAAAACTGAAATTCTATCTTCTTTTCTTACTCTGCTTCTTCACTTTTCTAAATACTTAATACTTCTCAAAGCATACTACTTAAAACTGAAATTCTATCTTCTTTTCTTACTCTGCTTCTTCACTTTTCTAAATACTTAATACTTCTCAAAGCGTACTCCTTAAAACTGAAATTCTATCTTCTTTTCTTACTCTGCTTCTTCACTTTTCTAAATACTTAATACTTCTCAAAGCATACTACTTAAAACTGAAATTCTATCTTCTTTTCTTACTCTGCTTCTTCACTTTTCTAAATACTTATTACTTCTCAAAGCATACTACTTAAAACTGAAATTCTTTCTTCTTTTCTTACTCTGCTTCTTCACTTTTCTAAATACTTAATACTTCTCAAAGCATACTCCTTAAAACTGAAATTCTATCTTCTTTTCTTACTCTGCTTCTTCACTTTTCTAAATACTTAATACTTCTCAAAGCATACTCCTTAAAACTGAAATTCTTTCTTCTTTTCTTACTCTGCTTCTTCACTTTTCTAAATACTTAATACTTCTCAAAGCGTACTCCTTAAAACTGAAATTCTATCTTCTTTTCTTACTCTGCTTCTTTACTTTTCTAAATACTTAATACTTCTCAAAGCGTACTCCTTAAAACTGAAATTCTTTCTTCTTTTCTTACTCTGCTTCTTCACTTTTCTAAATACTTATTACTTCTCAAAGCATACTACTTAAAACTGAAATTCTATCTTCTTTTCTTACTCTGCTTCTTCACTTTTCTAAATACTTAATACTTCTCAAAGCGTACTCCTTAAAACTGAAATTCTACCTTCTTTTCTTACTCTGCTTCTTCACTTTTCTAAATACTTAATACTTCTCAAAGCATACTACTTAAAACTGAAATTCTATCTTTTTTTCTTACTTTACTTCTTCACTTTTCTAAATACTTAATACTTCTCAAAGCATACTACTTAAAACTGAAATTCTTTCTTCTTTTCTTACTCTGCTTCTTCACTTTTCTAAATACTTAATACTTCTCAAATCTTAATACTTAAAACTGAAATTCTATCTTCTTTTCTTACTCTGCTTCTTCACTTTTCTAAAAACTTAATACTTCTCAAAGCATACTACTTAAAACTGAAATTCTTTCTTCTTTTCTTACTCTGCTTCTTTACTTTTCTAAATACTTAATACTTCTCAAAGCATACTCCTTAAAACTGAAATTCTTTCTTCTTTTCTTACTCTGCTTCTTCACTTTTCTAAATACTTAATACTTCTCAAAGCATACTCCTTAAAACTGAAATTCCATCTTCTTTTCTTACTCTGCTTCTTCACTTTTCTAAATACTTAATACTTCTCAAAGCATACTCCTTAAAACTGAAATTCTTTCTTCTTTTCTTACTCTGCTTCTTCACTTTTCTAAATACTTAATACTTCTCAAAGCATACTACTTAAAACTGAAATTCTATCTTCTTTTCTTACTCTGCTTCTTCACTTTTCTAAAAACTTAATACTTCTCAAAGCATACTACTTAAAACTGAAATTCTACCTTCTTTTCTTACTCTGCTTCTTTACTTTTCTAAATACTTAATACTTCTCAAAGCATACTCCTTAAAACTGAAATTCTTTCTTCTTTTCTTACTCTGCTTCTTCACTTTTCTAAATACTTAATACTTCTCAAAGCATACTACTTAAAACTGAAATTCCATCTTCTTTTCTTACTCTGCTTCTTCACTTTTCTAAATACTTAATACTTCTCAAAGCATACTCCTTAAAACTGAAATTCTTTCTTCTTTTCTTACTCTGCTTCTTCACTTTTCTAAATACTTAATACTTCTCAAAGCATACTACTTAAAACTGAAATTCTATCTTCTTTTCTTACTCTGCTTCTTCACTTTTCTAAAAACTTAATACTTCTCAAAGCATACTCCTTAAAACTGAAATTCTTTCTTCTTTTCTTACTCTGCTTCTTCACTTTTCTAAATACTTAATACTTCTCAAAGCATACTACTTAAAACTGAAATTCCATCTTCTTTTCTTACTCTGCTTCTTCACTTTTCTAAATACTTAATACTTCTCAAAGCATACTCCTTAAAACTGAAATTCTTTCTTCTTTTCTTACTCTGCTTCTTCACTTTTCTAAATACTTAATACTTCTCAAAGCATACTACTTAAAACTGAAATTCTATCTTCTTTTCTTACTCTGCTTCTTCACTTTTCTAAAAACTTAATACTTCTCAAAGCATACTACTTAAAACTGAAATTCTACCTTCTTTTCTTACTCTGCTTCTTTACTTTTCTAAATACTTAATACTTCTAAAAGCTTAATACTTAAAACTGAAATTCTACCTTCTTTTCTTACTCTACTTCTTCACTTTTCTAAATACTTAATACTTCTCAAAGCATACTCCTTAAAACTGAAATTCTATCTTCTTTTCTTACTCTGCTTCTTTACTTTTCTAAATACTTAATACTTCTCAAAGCATACTACTTAAAACTGAATATCTATCTTCTTTTCTTACTTTACTTCTTCACTTTTCTAAATACTTAATACTTCTCAAAGCATACTACTTAAAACTGAAATTCTACCTTCTTTTCTTACTCTGCTTCTTTACTTTTCTAAATACTTAATACTTCTAAAAGCTTAATACTTAAAACTGAAATTCTACCTTCTTTTCTTGCTTTACTTATTCACTTTTCTAAATACTTAATACTTCTCAAAGCATACTACTTAAAACTGAAATTCTTTTTTCTTTTCTTACTCTGCTTCTTTACTTTTCTAAATACTTAATACTTCTCAAAGCTTAATACTTGAAACTGAAATTCTACCTTCTTTTCTTACTCTGCTTCTTCACTTTTCTAAATACTTAATACTTCTCAAAGCATACTACTTAAAACTGAAATTCTATCTTCTTTTCTTACTCTGCTTCTTCACTTTTCTAAAAACTTAATACTTCTCAAAGCATACTACTTAAAACTGAAATTCTACCTTCTTTTCTTGCTTTACTTATTCACTTTTCTAAATACTTAATACTTCTCAAAGCATACTTCTTAAAACTGAAATTCTATCTTCTTTTCTTACTCTACTTCTTTACTTTTCTAAATACTTAATACTTCTCAAAGCATACTACTTAAAACTGAAATTCTATCTTCTTTTCTTACTCTGCTTCTTCACTTTTCTAAATACTTAATACTTCTCAAAGCATACTCCTTAAAACTGAAATTCTTTCTTCTTTTCTTACTCTGCTTCTTCACTTTTCTAAATACTTAATACTTCTCAAAGCATACTACTTAAAACTGAAATTCTACCTTCTTTTCTTACTCTGCTTCTTTACTTTTCTAAATATTTAATACTTCTCAAAGCGTACTCCTTAAAACTGAAATTCTATCTTCTTTTCTTACTCTACTTCTTCACTTTTCTAAAAACTTAATACTTCTCAAAGCTTAATTTTTAAAACTGAAAATCTTTCTTCTTTTCTTACTCTACTTCTTCACTTTTCTAAATATTTAATACTTCTCAAAGCGTACTCCTTAAAACTGAAATTCTATCTTCTTTTCTTACTCTACTTCTTCACTTTTCTAAAAACTTAATACTTCTCAAAGCTTAATACTTAAAACTGAAAATCTTTCTTCTTTTCTTACTCTACTTCTTCACTTTTCTAAATACTTAATACTTCTCAAAGCGTACTACTTAAAACTGAAATTCTTTCTTCTTTTCTTACTCTGCTTCTTCACTTTTCTAAATACTTAATACTTCTCAAAGCATACTACTTAAAACTGAAATTCTATCTTCTTTTCTTACTCTGCTTCTTCACTTTTCTAAATACTTAATACTTCTCAAAGCATACTACTTAAAACTGAAATTCTATCTTCTTTTCTTACTCTACTTCTTATATTTTCTAAATACTTAATACTTCTCAAAGCGTACTACTTAAAACTGAAATTCTTTCTTCTTTTCTTACTCTGCTTCTTCACTTTTCTAAATACTTAATACTTCTCAAAACATACTCTTTAAACTGAAATTCTATCTTCTTTTCTTACTCTACTTCTTCACTTTTCTAAATACTTAATACTTCTCAAAGCATACTACTTAAAACTGAAATTCTATCTTCTTTTCTTACTCTACTTCTTATATTTTCTAAATACTTAATACTTCTCAAAGCGTACTACTTAAAACTGAAATTCTATCTTCTTTTCTTACTCTACTTCTTATATTTTCTAAATACTTAATACTTCTCAAAGCGTACTACTTAAAACTGAAATTCTTTCTTCTTTTCTTACTCTGCTTCTTCACTTTTCTAAATACTTAATACTTCTCAAAACATACTCTTTAAACTGAAATTCTATCTTCTTTTCTTACTCTACTTCTTCACTTTTCTAAATACTTAATACTTCTCAAAGCATACTACTTAAAACTGAAATTCTATCTTCTTTTCTTACTCTACTTCTTATATTTTCTAAATACTTAATACTTCTCAAAGCATACTACTTAAAACTGAAATTCTATCTTCTTTTCTTACTCTGCTTCTTCACTTTTCTAAATACTTAATACTTCTCAAAGCATACTACTTAAAACTGAAATTCTATCTTCTTTTCTTACTCTGCTTCTTCACTTTTCTAAATACTTAATACTTCTCAAAGCATACTACTTAAAACTGAAATTCTATCTTCTTTTCTTACTCTACTTCTTATATTTTCTAAATACTTAATACTTCTCAAAGCGTACTACTTAAAACTGAAATTCTTTCTTCTTTTCTTACTCTGCTTCTTCACTTTTCTAAATACTTAATACTTCTCAAAGCATACTACTTAAAACTGAAATTCTATCTTCTTTTCTTACTCTGCTTCTTCACTTTTCTAAATACTTAATACTTCTCAAAGCATACTACTTAAAACTGAAATTCTATCTTCTTTTCTTACTCTACTTCTTATATTTTCTAAATACTTAATACTTCTCAAAGCGTACTACTTAAAACTGAAATTCTATCTTCTTTTCTTACTCTACTTCTTCACTTTTCTAAATACTTAATACTTCTCAAAGCGTACTACTTAAAACTGAAATTCTATCTTCTTTTCTTACTCTACTTCTTCACTTTTCTAAATACTTAATACTTCTCAAAGCGTACTACTTAAAACTGAAATTCTTTCTTCTTTTCTTACTCTGCTTCTTCACTTTTCTAAATACTTAATACTTCTCAAAGCATACTACTTAAAACTGAAATTCTATCTTCTTTTCTTACTCTACTTCTTCACTTTTCTAAATACTTAATACTTCTCAAAGCGTACTACTTAAAACTGAAATTCTTTCTTCTTTTCTTACTCTGCTTCTTCACTTTTCTAAATACTTATTACTTCTCAAAGCATACTACTTAAAACTGAAATTCTATCTTCTTTTCTTACTCTGCTTCTTCACTTTTCTAAATACTTAATACTTCTCAAAGCATACTACTTAAAACTGAAATTCTATCTTCTTTTCTTACTCTACTTCTTCACTTTTCTAAATACTTAATACTTCTCAAAGCATAATACTTAAAACTGAAATTCTTTCTTCTTTTCTTACTCTGCTTCTTCACTTTTCTAAATACTTAATACTTCTCAAAGCATACTACTTAAACTGAAATTCTATCTTCTTTTCTTACTCTGCTTCTTCACTTTTCTAAATACTTAATACTTCTCAAAGCGTACTACTTAAAACTGAAATTCTATCTTCTTTTCTTACTCTGCTTCTTCACTTTTCTAAATACTTATTACTTCTCAAAGCATACTCCTTAAAACTGAAATTCTTTCTTCTTTTCTTACTCTGCTTCTTCACTTTTCTAAATACTTAATACTTCTCAAAGCTTAATACTTAAAACTGAAATTCTTTCTTCTTTTCTTACTCTGCTTCTTTACTTTTCTAAATACTTAATACTTCTCAAAGCATACTACTTAAAACTGAAATTCTATCTTCTTTTCTTACTCTACTTCTTATATTTTCTAAATACTTAATACTTCTCAAAGCATACTCCTTAAAACTGAAATTCTATCTTCTTTTCTTACTCTGCTTCTTCACTTTTCTAAATACTTATTACTTCTCAAAGCATACTACTTAAAACTGAAATTCTTTCTTCTTTTCTTGCTTTACTTATTCACTTTTCTAAATACTTAATACTTCTCAAAGCATACTCCTTAAACTGAAATTCTATCTTCTTTTCTTACTCTGCTTCTTCACTTTTCTAAATACTTAATACTTCTCAAAACATAATACTTGAAACTGAAATTCTATCTTCTTTTCTTACTCTGCTTCTTCACTTTTCTAAATACTTAATACTTCTCAAAGCTTAATACTTAAAACTGAAATTCTTTCTTCTTTTCTTACTCTGCTTCTTCACTTTTCTAAATACTTAATACTTCTCAAAACATACTCTTTAAACTGAAATTCTATCTTCTTTTCTTACTCTGCTTCTTCACTTTTCTAAATACTTAATACTTCTCAAAGCATACTACTTAAAACTGAAATTCTTTCTTCTTTTCTTACTCTGCTTCTTCACTTTTCTAAATACTTAATACTTCTCAAAGCATACTACTTAAAACTGAAATTCTTTCTTCTTTTCTTACTCTGCTTCTTCACTTTTCTAAATACTTAATACTTCTCAAAGCGTACTCCTTAAAACTGAAATTCTATCTTCTTTTCTTACTCTGCTTCTTCACTTTTCTAAATACTTAATACTTCTCAAAGCATACTACTTAAAACTGAAATTCTATCTTCTTTTCTTACTCTACTTCTTATATTTTCTAAATACTTAATACTTCTCAAAGCATACTACTTAAAACTGAAATTCTTTCTTCTTTTCTTACTCTGCTTCTTCACTTTTCTAAATACTTAATACTTCTCAAAGCATACTCCTTAAAACTGAAATTCTATCTTCTTTTCTTACTCTGCTTCTTCACTTTTCTAAATACTTAATACTTCTCAAAGCATAATACTTAAAACTGAAATTCTTTCTTCTTTTCTTACTCTGCTTCTTCACTTTTCTAAATACTTAATACTTCTCAAAGCATACTACTTAAAACTGAAATTCTTTCTTCTTTTCTTGCTTTACTTCTTCACTTTTCTAAATACTTAATACTTCTCAAAGCATACTCCTTAAAACTGTAATTCCATCTTCTTTTCTTACTCTGCTTCTTCACTTTTCTAAATACTTATTACTTCTCAAAGCATACTACTTAAAACTGAAATTCTATCTTCTTTTCTTACTCTACTTCTTCACTTTTCTAAATACTTAATACTTCTCAAAGCATACTACTTAAAACTGAAATTCTATCTTCTTTTCTTACTCTGCTTCTTCACTTTTCTAAATACTTATTACTTCTCAAAGCATACTACTTAAAACTGAAATTCTATCTTCTTTTCTTACTCTACTTCTTCACTTTTCTAAATACTTAATACTTCTCAAAGCATACTACTTAAAACTGAAATTCTATCTTCTTTTCTTACTCTGCTTCTTCACTTTTCTAAATACTTATTACTTCTCAAAGCATACTACTTAAAACTGAAATTCTATCTTCTTTTCTTACTCTGCTTCTTCACTTTTCTAAATACTTAATACTTCTCAAAGCATACTCCTTAAAACTGAAATTCTATCTTCTTTTCTTACTCTGCTTCTTCACTTTTCTAAATACTTAATACTTCTCAAAGCATACTACTTAAAACTGAAATTCTTTCTTCTTTTCTTACTCTGCTTCTTCACTTTTCTAAATACTTATTACTTCTCAAAGCATACTCCTTAAAACTGAAATTCCATCTTCTTTTCTTACTCTGCTTCTTCACTTTTCTAAATACTTAATACTTCTCAAATCTTAATACTTAAAACTGAAATTCTATCTTCTTTTCTTACTCTGCTTCTTCACTTTTCTAAATACTTAATACTTCTCAAAGCGTACTCCTTAAAACTGAAATTCTATCTTCTTTTCTTACTCTACTTCTTCACTTTTCTAAATACTTAATACTTCTCAAAGCATACTACTTAAAACTGAAATTCTATCTTCTTTTCTTACTCTGCTTCTTCACTTTTCTAAATACTTAATACTTCTCAAAGCATACTCCTTAAAACTGTAATTCTTTCTTCTTTTCTTACTCTGCTTTTTCACTTTTCTAAATACTTAATACTTCTCAAAGCATACTCCTTAAAACTGTAATTCCATCTTCTTTTCTTACTCTGCTTCTTCACTTTTCTAAATACTTAATACTTCTCAAAGCTTAATACTTAAAACTGAAATTCTTTCTTCTTTTCTTACTTTACTTATTCACTTTTCTAAATACTTAATACTTCTCAAAGCATACTCCTTAAAACTGAAATTCTATCTTCTTTTCTTACTCTGCTTCTTCACTTTTCTAAATACTTAATACTTCTCAAAGCTTAATACTTAAAACAGAAATTCTATCTTCTTTTCTTACTTTACTTCTTCACTTTTCTAAATACTTAATACTTCTCAAAGCTTAATACTTAAAACTGAAATTCTATCTTCTTTTCTTACTCTGCTTCTTCACTTTTCTAAATACTTAATACTTCTCAAAGCATACTACTTAAAACTGAAATTCTTTCTTCTTTTCTTACTCTGCTTCTTCACTTTTCTAAATACTTAATACTTCTCAAAGCATACTACTTAAAACTGAAATTCTATCTTCTTTTCTTACTCTACTTCTTTACTTTTCTAAATACTTAATACTTCTCAAATCTTAATACTTAAAACTGAAATTCTATCTTCTTTTCTTACTCTACTTCTTTACTTTTCTAAATACTTAATACTTCTCAAAGCATACTCCTTAAAACTGAAATTCTTTCTTCTTTTCTTACTCTGCTTCTTCACTTTTCTAAATACTTAATACTTCTCAAAGCATACTACTTAAAACTGAAATTCTTTCTTCTTTTCTTACTTTACTTATTCACTTTTCTAAATACTTAATACTTCTCAAAGCATACTCCTTAAAACTGAAATTCTATCTTCTTTTCTTACTCTGCTTCTTCACTTTTCTAAATACTTAATACTTCTCAAAGCTTAATACTTAAAACAGAAATTCTATCTTCTTTTCTTACTTTACTTCTTCACTTTTCTAAATACTTAATACTTCTCAAAGCTTAATACTTAAAACTGAAATTCTATCTTCTTTTCTTACTCTGCTTCTTCACTTTTCTAAATACTTAATACTTCTCAAAGCATACTACTTAAAACTGAAATTCTTTCTTCTTTTCTTACTCTGCTTCTTCACTTTTCTAAATACTTAATACTTCTCAAAGCATACTACTTAAAACTGAAATTCTATCTTCTTTTCTTACTCTACTTCTTTACTTTTCTAAATACTTAAAACTTCTCAGATCTTAATACTTAAAACTGAAATTCTATCTTCTTTTCTTACTCTACTTCTTTACTTTTCTAAATACTTAATACTTCTCAAAGCAT
>CAMPDV010006024.1:0-25935 GCA_946699065.1 Loxodes magnus | reverse complement strand
ACATATCTAATTTAATTAACTATATAAAATTTGAAGAGTATTTTCAGATAATAGCAATTTAGATATTGAAAAGGAGATTTTGTATTTATGTAAAAATATTGGATAATAATTTTTAAAGATGAAGAAGGTAAAAGGAGATGGAATCACGAGAATAATTTAATACAGTGAATTTAGACATATTTTAAAAGTTTAAAAGTTGATAAAAAGTGTAAGAATAACGAATGAAGTAACACTTAAAAATTGAAAATATAAGAACTTGAATAATTTTGATAAAAAAATAAATGTTTTAAGTAAAAACGCTTAAACTAGTTTAAACGTAATAGTTAAACTCAGAAATAAACGTAAAAAGATTGAAAAATAAAAAATAAAATAGAAAAAAATAATAATGTGTAATTTAATTAACTATATAAATTTGAAGAGTATTTTCAGATAATAGCAATTTAGATATTGAAAAGGAGATTTTGTATTTATGTAAAAATATTGGATAATAATTTTAAAGATGAAGAAGGTAAAAGGAGATGGAATCACGAGAATAATTTAATACAGTGAATTTAGACATATTTTAAAAGTTTAAAAGTTGATAAAAAGTGTAAGAATAACGAATGAAGTAAACTTAAAAATTGAAAATATAAGAACTTGAATAATTTTGATAAAAAATAAATGTTTAAGTAAAACGCTTAAACTAGTTTAAACGTAATAGTTAAACTCAGAAATAAACGTAAAAAGATTGAAAAATAAAAAATAAAATAGAAAAAAATAATAATGTGTAATTTAATTAACTATATAAAATTTGAAGAGTATTTTCAGATAATAGCAATTTAGATATTGAAAAGGAGATTTTGTATTTATGTAAAAATATTGGATAATAATTTTAAAGATGAAGAAGGTAAAAGGAGATGGAATCACGAGAATAATTTAATACAGTGAATTTAGACATATTTTAAAAGTTTAAAAGTTGATAAAAAGTGTAAGAATAACGAATGAAGTAAACTTAAAAATTGAAAATATAAGAACTTGAATAATTTTGATAAAAAATAAATGTTTTAAGTAAAACGCTTAAACTAGTTTAAACGTAATAGTTAAACTCAGAAATAAACGTAAAAAGATTGAAAAATAAAAAATAAAATAGAAAAAAATAATAATGTGTAATTTAATTAACTATATAAAATTTGAAGAGTATTTTCAGATAATAGCAATTTAGATATTGAAAAGGAGATTTTGTATTTATGTAAAAATATTGGATAATAATTTTAAAGATGAAGAAGGTAAAAGGAGATGGAATCACGAGAATAATTTAATACAGTGAATGTAGACATATTTTAAAAGTTTAAAAGTTGATAAAAAGTGTAAGAATAACGAATGAAGTAAACTTAAAAATTGAAAATATAAGAACTTGAATAATTTTGATAAAAAATAAATGTTTTAAGTAAAACGCTTAAACTAGTTTAAACGTAATAGTTAAACTCAGAAATAAACGTAAAAAGATTGAAAAATAAAAATAAAATAGAAAAAAATAATAATGTGTAATTTAATTAACTATATAAAATTTGAAGAGTATTTTCAGATAATAGCAATTTAGATATTGAAAAGGAGATTTTGTATTTATGTAAAAATATTGGATAATAATTTTAAAGATGAAGAAGGTAAAAGGAGATGGAATCACGAGAATAATTTAATACAGTGAATGTAGACATATTTTAAAAGTTTAAAAGTTGATAAAAAGTGTAAGAATAACGAATGAAGTAAACTTAAAAATTGAAAATATAAGAACTTGAATAATTTTGATAAAAAATAAATGTTTTAAGTAAAACGCTTAAACTAGTTTAAACGTAATAGTTAAACTCAGAAATAAACGTAAAAAGATTGAAAAATAAAAAATAAAATAGAAAAAAATAATAATGTGTAATTTAATTAACTATATAAAATTTGAAGAGTATTTTCAGATAATAGCAATTTAGATATTGAAAAGGAGATTTTGTATTTATGTAAAAATATTGGATAATAATTTTAAAGATGAAGAAGGTAAAAGGAGATGGAATCACGAGAATAATTTAATACAGTGAATTTAGACATATTTTAAAAGTTTAAAAGTTGATAAAAAGTGTAAGAATAACGAATGAAGTAAACTTAAAAATTGAAAATATAAGAACTTGAATAATTTTGATAAAAAATAAATGTTTTAAGTAAAACGCTTAAACTAGTTTAAACGTAATAGTTAAACTCAGAAATAAACGTAAAAAGATTGAAAAATAAAAAATAAAATAGAAAAAAATAATAATGTGTAATTTAATTAACTATATAAAATTTGAAGAGTATTTTCAGATAATAGCAATTTAGATATTGAAAAGGAGATTTTGTATTTATGTAAAAATATTGGATAATAATTTTAAAGATGAAGAAGGTAAAAGGAGATGGAATCACGAGAATAATTTAATACAGTGAATGTAGACATATTTTAAAAGTTTAAAAGTTGATAAAAAGTGTAAGAATAACGAATGAAGTAAACTTAAAAATTGAAAATATAAGAACTTGAATAATTTTGATAAAAAATAAATGTTTTAAGTAAAACGCTTAAACTAGTTTAAACGTAATAGTTAAACTCAGAAATAAACGTAAAAAGATTGAAAATAAAAAATAAAATAGAAAAAAATAATAATGTGTAATTTAATTAACTATATAAAATTTGAAGAGTATTTTCAGATAATAGCAATTTAGATATTGAAAAGGAGATTTTGTATTTATGTAAAAATATTGGATAATAATTTTAAAGATGAAGAAGGTAAAAGGAGATGGAATCACGAGAATAATTTAATACAGTGAATTTAGACATATTTTAAAAGTTTAAAAGTTGATAAAAAGTGTAAGAATAACGAATGAAGTAAACTTAAAAATTGAAAATATAAGAACTTGAATAATTTTGATAAAAAATAAATGTTTTAAGTAAAACGCTTAAACTAGTTTAAACGTAATAGTTAAACTCAGAAATAAACGTAAAAAGATTGAAAAATAAAAAATAAAATAGAAAAAAATAATAATGTGTAATTTAATTAACTATATAAAATTTGAAGAGTATTTTCAGATAATAGCAATTTAGATATTGAAAAGGAGATTTTGTATTTATGTAAAAATATTGGATAATAATTTTAAAGATGAAGAAGGTAAAAGGAGATGGAATCACGAGAATAATTTAATACAGTGAATTTAGACATATTTTAAAAGTTTAAAAGTTGATAAAAAGTGTAAGAATAACGAATGAAGTAAACTTAAAAATTGAAAATATAAGAACTTGAATAATTTTGATAAAAAATAAATGTTTTAAGTAAAACGCTTAAACTAGTTTAAAACGTAATAGTTAAACTCAGAAATAAACGTAAAAAGATTGAAAAATAAAAAATAAAATAGAAAAAAATAATAATGTGTAATTTAATTAACTATATAAAATTTGAAGAGTATTTTCAGATAATAGCAATTTAGATATTGAAAAGGAGATTTTGTATTTATGTAAAAATATTGGATAATAATTTTAAAGATGAAGAAGGTAAAAGGAGATGGAATCACGAGAATAATTTAATACAGTGAATGTAGACATATTTTAAAAGTTTAAAAGTTGATAAAAAGTGTAAGAATAACGAATGAAGTAAACTTAAAAATTGAAAATATAAGAACTTGAATAATTTTGATAAAAAATAAATGTTTTAAGTAAAACGCTTAAACTAGTTTAAACGTAATAGTTAAACTCAGAAATAAACGTAAAAAGATTGAAAAATAAAAAATAAAATAGAAAAAAATAATAATGTGTAATTTAATTAACTATATAAAATTTGAAGAGTATTTTCAGATAATAGCAATTTAGATATTGAAAAGGAGATTTTGTATTTATGTAAAAATATTGGATAATAATTTTAAAAGATGAAGAAGGTAAAAGGAGATGGAATCACGAGAATAATTTAATACAGTGAATGTAGACATATTTTAAAAGTTTAAAAGTTGATAAAAAGTGTAAGAATAACGAATGAAGTAAACTTAAAAATTGAAAATATAAGAACTTGAATAATTTTGATAAAAAATAAATGTTTTAAGTAAAACGCTTAAACTAGTTTAAACGTAATAGTTAAACTCAGAAATAAACGTAAAAAGATTGAAAAATAAAAAATAAAATAGAAAAAAATAATAATGTGTAATTTAATTAACTATATAAAATTTGAAGAGTATTTTCAGATAATAGCAATTTAGATATTGAAAAGGAGATTTTGTATTTATGTAAAAATATTGGATAATAATTTTAAAGATGAAGAAGGTAAAAGGAGATGGAATCACGAGAATAATTTAATACAGTGAATGTAGACATATTTTAAAAGTTTAAAAGTTGATAAAAAGTGTAAGAATAACGAATGAAGTAAACTTAAAAATTGAAAATATAAGAACTTGAATAATTTTGATAAAAAATAAATGTTTTAAGTAAAACGCTTAAACTAGTTTAAACGTAATAGTTAAACTCAGAAATAAACGTAAAAAGATTGAAAAATAAAAAATAAAATAGAAAAAAATAATAATGTGTAATTTAATTAACTATATAAAATTTGAAGAGTATTTTCAGATAATAGCAATTTAGATATTGAAAAGGAGATTTTGTATTTATGTAAAAAATATTGGATAATAATTTTAAAGATGAAGAAGGTAAAAGGAGATGGAATCACGAGAATAATTTAATACAGTGAATGTAGACATATTTTAAAAGTTTAAAAGTTGATAAAAAGTGTAAGAATAACGAATGAAGTAAACTTAAAAATTGAAAATATAAGAACTTGAATAATTTTGATAAAAAATAAATGTTTTAAGTAAAACGCTTAAACTAGTTTAAACGTAATAGTTAAACTCAGAAATAACGTAAAAAGATTGAAAAATAAAAAATAAAATAGAAAAAAATAATAATGTGTAATTTAATTAACTATATAAAATTTGAAGAGTATTTTCAGATAATAGCAATTTAGATATTGAAAAGGAGATTTTGTATTTATGTAAAAATATTGGATAATAATTTTAAAGATGAAGAAGGTAAAAGGAGATGGAATCACGAGAATAATTTAATACAGTGAATGTAGACATATTTTAAAAGTTTAAAAGTTGATAAAAAGTGTAAGAATAACGAATGAAGTAAACTTAAAAATTGAAAATATAAGAACTTGAATAATTTTGATAAAAATAAATGTTTTAAGTAAAACGCTTAAACTAGTTTAAACGTAATAGTTAAACTCAGAAATAAACGTAAAAAGATTGAAAAATAAAAAATAAAATAGAAAAAATAATAATGTGTAATTTAATTAACTATATAAAATTTGAAGAGTATTTTCAGATAATAGCAATTTAGATATTGAAAAGGAGATTTTGTATTTATGTAAAAATATTGGATAATAATTTTAAAGATGAAGAAGGTAAAAGGAGATGGAATCACGAGAATAATTTAATACAGTGAATGTAGACATATTTTAAAAGTTTAAAAGTTGATAAAAAGTGTAAGAATAACGAATGAAGTAAACTTAAAAATTGAAAATATAAGAACTTGAATAATTTTGATAAAAAATAAATGTTTTAAGTAAAACGCTTAAACTAGTTTAAACGTAATAGTTAAACTCAGAAATAAACGTAAAAAGATTGAAAAATAAAAAATAAAATAGAAAAAAATAATAATGTGTAATTTAATTAACTATATAAAATTTGAAGAGTATTTTCAGATAATAGCAATTTAGATATTGAAAAGGAGATTTTGTATTTATGTAAAAATATTGGATAATAATTTTAAAGATGAAGAAGGTAAAAGGAGATGGAATCACGAGAATAATTTAATACAGTGAATGTAGACATATTTTAAAAGTTTAAAAGTTGATAAAAAGTGTAAGAATAACGAATGAAGTAAACTTAAAAATTGAAAATATAAGAACTTGAATAATTTTGATAAAAAATAAATGTTTTAAGTAAAACGCTTAAACTAGTTTAAACGTAATAGTTAAACTCAGAAATAAACGTAAAAAGATTGAAAAATAAAAAATAAAATAGAAAAAAATAATAATGTGTAATTTAATTAACTATATAAAATTTGAAGAGTATTTTCAGATAATAGCAATTTAGATATTGAAAAGGAGATTTTGTATTTATGTAAAAATATTGGATAATAATTTTAAAGATGAAGAAGGTAAAAGGAGATGGAATCACGAGAATAATTTAATACAGTGAATGTAGACATATTTTAAAAGTTTAAAAGTTGATAAAAAGTGTAAGAATAACGAATGAAGTAAACTTAAAAATTGAAAATATAAGAACTTGAATAATTTTGATAAAAAATAAATGTTTTAAGTAAAACGCTTAAACTAGTTTAAACGTAATAGTTAAACTCAGAAATAAACGTAAAAAGATTGAAAAATAAAAAATAAAATAGAAAAAAATAATAATGTGTAATTTAATTAACTATATAAAATTTGAAGAGTATTTTCAGATAATAGCAATTTAGATATTGAAAAGGAGATTTTGTATTTATGTAAAAATATTGGATAATAATTTTAAAGATGAAGAAGGTAAAAGGAGATGGAATCACGAGAATAATTTAATACAGTGAATGTAGACATATTTTAAAAGTTTAAAAGTTGATAAAAAGTGTAAGAATAACGAATGAAGTAAACTTAAAAATTGAAAATATAAGAACTTGAATAATTTTGATAAAAAATAAATGTTTTAAGTAAAACGCTTAAACTAGTTTAAACGTAATAGTTAAACTCAGAAATAAACGTAAAAAGATTGAAAAATAAAAAATAAAATAGAAAAAAATAATAATGTGTAATTTAATTAACTATATAAAATTTGAAGAGTATTTTCAGATAATAGCAATTTAGATATTGAAAAGGAGATTTTGTATTTATGTAAAAATATTGGATAATAATTTTAAAGATGAAGAAGGTAAAAGGAGATGGAATCACGAGAATAATTTAATACAGTGAATGTAGACATATTTTAAAAGTTTAAAAGTTGATAAAAAGTGTAAGAATAACGAATGAAGTAAACTTAAAAATTGAAAATATAAGAACTTGAATAATTTTGATAAAAAATAAATGTTTTAAGTAAAACGCTTAAACTAGTTTAAACGTAATAGTTAAACTCAGAAATAAACGTAAAAAGATTGAAAAATAAAAAATAAAATAGAAAAAAATAATAATGTGTAATTTAATTAACTATATAAAATTTGAAGAGTATTTTCAGATAATAGCAATTTAGATATTGAAAAGGAGATTTTGTATTTATGTAAAAATATTGGATAATAATTTTAAAGATGAAGAAGGTAAAAGGAGATGGAATCACGAGAATAATTTAATACAGTGAATGTAGACATATTTTAAAAGTTTAAAAGTTGATAAAAAGTGTAAGAATAACGAATGAAGTAAACTTAAAAATTGAAAATATAAGAACTTGAATAATTTTGATAAAAAATAAATGTTTTAAGTAAAACGCTTAAACTAGTTTAAACGTAATAGTTAAACTCAGAAATAAACGTAAAAAGATTGAAAAATAAAAAATAAAATAGAAAAAAATAATAATGTGTAATTTAATTAACTATATAAAATTTGAAGAGTATTTTCAGATAATAGCAATTTAGATATTGAAAAGGAGATTTTGTATTTATGTAAAAATATTGGATAATAATTTTAAAGATGAAGAAGGTAAAAGGAGATGGAATCACGAGAATAATTTAATACAGTGAATGTAGACATATTTTAAAAGTTTAAAAGTTGATAAAAAGTGTAAGAATAACGAATGAAGTAAACTTAAAAATTGAAAATATAAGAACTTGAATAATTTTGATAAAAAATAAATGTTTTAAGTAAAACGCTTAAACTAGTTTAAACGTAATAGTTAAACTCAGAAATAAACGTAAAAAGATTGAAAAATAAAAAATAAAATAGAAAAAAATAATAATGTGTAATTTAATTAACTATATAAAATTTGAAGAGTATTTTCAGATAATAGCAATTTAGATATTGAAAAGGAGATTTTGTATTTATGTAAAAATATTGGATAATAATTTTAAAGATGAAGAAGGTAAAAGGAGATGGAATCACGAGAATAATTTAATACAGTGAATGTAGACATATTTTAAAAGTTTAAAAGTTGATAAAAAGTGTAAGAATAACGAATGAAGTAAACTTAAAAATTGAAAATATAAGAACTTGAATAATTTTGATAAAAAATAAATGTTTTAAGTAAAACGCTTAAACTAGTTTAAACGTAATAGTTAAACTCAGAAATAAACGTAAAAAGATTGAAAAATAAAAAATAAAATAGAAAAAAATAATAATGTGTAATTTAATTAACTATATAAAATTTGAAGAGTATTTTCAGATAATAGCAATTTAGATATTGAAAAGGAGATTTTGTATTTATGTAAAAATATTGGATAATAATTTTAAAGATGAAGAAGGTAAAAGGAGATGGAATCACGAGAATAATTTAATACAGTGAATGTAGACATATTTTAAAAGTTTAAAAGTTGATAAAAAGTGTAAGAATAACGAATGAAGTAAACTTAAAAATTGAAAATATAAGAACTTGAATAATTTTGATAAAAAATAAATGTTTTAAGTAAAACGCTTAAACTAGTTTAAACGTAATAGTTAAACTCAGAAATAAACGTAAAAAGATTGAAAAATAAAAAATAAAATAGAAAAAAATAATAATGTGTAATTTAATTAACTATATAAAATTTGAAGAGTATTTTCAGATAATAGCAATTTAGATATTGAAAAGGAGATTTTGTATTTATGTAAAAATATTGGATAATAATTTTAAAGATGAAGAAGGTAAAAGGAGATGGAATCACGAGAATAATTTAATACAGTGAATGTAGACATATTTTAAAAGTTTAAAAGTTGATAAAAAGTGTAAGAATAACGAATGAAGTAAACTTAAAAATTGAAAATATAAGAACTTGAATAATTTTGATAAAAAATAAATGTTTTAAGTAAAACGCTTAAACTAGTTTAAACGTAATAGTTAAACTCAGAAATAAACGTAAAAAGATTGAAAAATAAAAAATAAAATAGAAAAAAATAATAATGTGTAATTTAATTAACTATATAAAATTTGAGGAGTATTTTCAGATAATAGCAATTTAGATATTGAAAAGGAGATTTTGTATTTATGTAAAAATATTGGATAATAATTTTAAAGATGAAGAAGGTAAAAGGAGATGGAATCACGAGAATAATTTAATACAGTGAATGTAGACATATTTTAAAAGTTTAAAAGTTGATAAAAAGTGTAAGAATAACGAATGAAGTAAACTTAAAAATTGAAAATATAAGAACTTGAATAATTTTGATAAAAAATAAATGTTTTAAGTAAAACGCTTAAACTAGTTTAAACGTAATAGTTAAACTCAGAAATAAACGTAAAAAGATTGAAAAATAAAAAATAAAATAGAAAAAAATAATAATGTGTAATTTAATTAACTATATAAAATTTGAAGGAGTATTTTCAGATAATAGCAATTTAGATATTGAAAAGTAGATTTTGTATTTATGTAAAAATATTGGATAATAATTTTAAAGATGAAGAAGGTAAAAGGAGATGGAATCACGAGAATAATTTAATACAGTGAATGTAGACATATTTTAAAAGTTTAAAAGTTGATAAAAAGTGTAAGAATAACGAATGAAGTAAACTTAAAAATTGAAAATATAAGAACTTGAATAATTTTGATAAAAAATAAATGTTTTAAGTAAAACGCTTAAACTAGTTTAAACGTAATAGTTAAACTCAGAAATAAACGTAAAAAGATTGAAAAATAAAAAATAAAATAGAAAAAAATAATAATGTGTAATTTAATTAACTATATAAAATTTGAGGAGTATTTTCAGATAATAGCAATTTAGATATTGAAAAGTAGATTTTGTATTTATGTAAAAATATTGGATAATAATTTTAAAGATGAAGAAGGTAAAAGGAGATGGAATCACGAGAATAATTTAATACAGTGAATGTAGACATATTTTAAAAGTTTAAAAGTTGATAAAAAGTGTAAGAATAACGAATGAAGTAAACTTAAAAATTGAAAATATAAGAACTTGAATAATTTTGATAAAAAATAAATGTTTTAAGTAAAACGCTTAAACTAGTTTAAACGTAATAGTTAAACTCAGAAATAAACGTAAAAAGATTGAAAAATAAAAAATAAAATAGAAAAAAATAATAATGTGTAATTTAATTAACTATATAAAATTTGAGGAGTATTTTCAGATAATAGCAATTTAGATATTGAAAAGTAGATTTTGTATTTATGTAAAAATATTGGATAATAATTTTAAAGATGAAGAAGGTAAAAGGAGATGGAATCACGAGAATAATTTAATACAGTGAATGTAGACATATTTTAAAAGTTTAAAAGTTGATAAAAAGTGTAAGAATAACGAATGAAGTAAACTTAAAAATTGAAAATATAAGAACTTGAATAATTTTGATAAAAAATAAATGTTTTAAGTAAAACGCTTAAACTAGTTTAAACGTAATAGTTAAACTCAGAAATAAACGTAAAAAGATTGAAAAATAAAAAATAAAATAGAAAAAAATAATAATGTGTAATTTAATTAACTATATAAAATTTGAAGAGTATTTTCAGATAATAGCAATTTAGATATTGAAAAGGAGATTTTGTATTTATGTAAAAATATTGGATAATAATTTTAAAGATGAAGAAGGTAAAAGGAGATGGAATCACGAGAATAATTTAATACAGTGAATGTAGACATATTTTAAAAGTTTAAAAGTTGATAAAAAGTGTAAGAATAACGAATGAAGTAAACTTAAAAATTGAAAATATAAGAACTTGAATAATTTTGATAAAAAATAAATGTTTTAAGTAAAACGCTTAAACTAGTTTAAACGTAATAGTTAAACTCAGAAATAAACGTAAAAAGATTGAAAAATAAAAAATAAAATAGAAAAAAATAATAATGTGTAATTTAATTAACTATATAAAATTTGAAGAGTATTTTCAGATAATAGCAATTTAGATATTGAAAAGGAGATTTTGTATTTATGTAAAAATATTGGATAATAATTTTAAAGATGAAGAAGGTAAAAGGAGATGGAATCACGAGAATAATTTAATACAGTGAATGTAGACATATTTTAAAAGTTTAAAAGTTGATAAAAAGTGTAAGAATAACGAATGAAGTAAACTTAAAAATTGAAAATATAAGAACTTGAATAATTTTGATAAAAAATAAATGTTTTAAGTAAAACGCTTAAACTAGTTTAAACGTAATAGTTAAACTCAGAAATAAACGTAAAAAGATTGAAAAATAAAAAATAAAATAGAAAAAAATAATAATGTGTAATTTAATTAACTATATAAAATTTGAGGAGTATTTTCAGATAATAGCAATTTAGATATTGAAAAGTAGATTTTGTATTTATGTAAAAATATTGGATAATAATTTTAAAGATGAAGAAGGTAAAAGGAGATGGAATCACGAGAATAATTTAATACAGTGAATGTAGACATATTTTAAAAGTTTAAAAGTTGATAAAAAGTGTAAGAATAACGAATGAAGTAAACTTAAAAATTGAAAATATAAGAACTTGAATAATTTTGATAAAAAATAAATGTTTTAAGTAAAACGCTTAAACTAGTTTAAACGTAATAGTTAAACTCAGAAATAAACGTAAAAAGATTGAAAAATAAAAAATAAAATAGAAAAAAATAATAATGTGTAATTTAATTAACTATATAAAATTTGAGGAGTATTTTCAGATAATAGCAATTTAGATATTGAAAAGTAGATTTTGTATTTATGTAAAAATATTGGATAATAATTTTAAAGATGAAGAAGGTAAAAGGAGATGGAATCACGAGAATAATTTAATACAGTGAATGTAGACATATTTTAAAAGTTTAAAAGTTGATAAAAAGTGTAAGAATAACGAATGAAGTAAACTTAAAAATTGAAAATATAAGAACTTGAATAATTTTGATAAAAAATAAATGTTTTAAGTAAAACGCTTAAACTAGTTTAAACGTAATAGTTAAACTCAGAAATAAACGTAAAAAGATTGAAAAATAAAAAATAAAATAGAAAAAAATAATAATGTGTAATTTAATTAACTATATAAAATTTGAGGAGTATTTTCAGATAATAGCAATTTAGATATTGAAAAGTAGATTTTGTATTTATGTAAAAATATTGGATAATAATTTTAAAGATGAAGAAGGTAAAAGGAGATGGAATCACGAGAATAATTTAATACAGTGAATGTAGACATATTTTAAAAGTTTAAAAGTTGATAAAAAGTGTAAGAATAACGAATGAAGTAAACTTAAAAATTGAAAATATAAGAACTTGAATAATTTTGATAAAAAATAAATGTTTTAAGTAAAACGCTTAAACTAGTTTAAACGTAATAGTTAAACTCAGAAATAAACGTAAAAAGATTGAAAAATAAAAAATAAAATAGAAAAAAATAATAATGTGTAATTTAATTAACTATATAAAATTTGAGGAGTATTTTCAGATAATAGCAATTTAGATATTGAAAAGTAGATTTTGTATTTATGTAAAAATATTGGATAATAATTTTAAAGATGAAGAAGGTAAAAGGAGATGGAATCACGAGAATAATTTAATACAGTGAATGTAGACATATTTTAAAAGTTTAAAAGTTGATAAAAAGTGTAAGAATAACGAATGAAGTAAACTTAAAAATTGAAAATATAAGAACTTGAATAATTTTGATAAAAAATAAATGTTTTAAGTAAAACGCTTAAACTAGTTTAAACGTAATAGTTAAACTCAGAAATAAACGTAAAAAGATTGAAAAATAAAAAATAAAATAGAAAAAAATAATAATGTGTAATTTAATTAACTATATAAAATTTGAGGAGTATTTTCAGATAATAGCAATTTAGATATTGAAAAGTAGATTTTGTATTTATGTAAAAATATTGGATAATAATTTTAAAGATGAAGAAGGTAAAAGGAGATGGAATCACGAGAATAATTTAATACAGTGAATGTAGACATATTTTAAAAGTTTAAAAGTTGATAAAAAGTGTAAGAATAACGAATGAAGTAAACTTAAAAATTGAAAATATAAGAACTTGAATAATTTTGATAAAAAATAAATGTTTTAAGTAAAACGCTTAAACTAGTTTAAACGTAATAGTTAAACTCAGAAATAAACGTAAAAAGATTGAAAAATAAAAAATAAAATAGAAAAAAATAATAATGTGTAATTTAATTAACTATATAAAATTTGAGGAGTATTTTCAGATAATAGCAATTTAGATATTGAAAAGTAGATTTTGTATTTATGTAAAAATATTGGATAATAATTTTAAAGATGAAGAAGGTAAAAGGAGATGGAATCACGAGAATAATTTAATACAGTGAATGTAGACATATTTTAAAAGTTTAAAAGTTGATAAAAAGTGTAAGAATAACGAATGAAGTAAACTTAAAAATTGAAAATATAAGAACTTGAATAATTTTGATAAAAAATAAATGTTTTAAGTAAAACGCTTAAACTAGTTTAAACGTAATAGTTAAACTCAGAAATAAACGTAAAAAGATTGAAAAATAAAAAATAAAATAGAAAAAAATAATAATGTGTAATTTAATTAACTATATAAAATTTGAGGAGTATTTTCAGATAATAGCAATTTAGATATTGAAAAGTAGATTTTGTATTTATGTAAAAATATTGGATAATAATTTTAAAGATGAAGAAGGTAAAAGGAGATGGAATCACGAGAATAATTTAATACAGTGAATGTAGACATATTTTAAAAGTTTAAAAGTTGATAAAAAGTGTAAGAATAACGAATGAAGTAAACTTAAAAATTGAAAATATAAGAACTTGAATAATTTTGATAAAAAATAAATGTTTTAAGTAAAACGCTTAAACTAGTTTAAACGTAATAGTTAAACTCAGAAATAAACGTAAAAAGATTGAAAAATAAAAAATAAAATAGAAAAAAATAATAATGTGTAATTTAATTAACTATATAAAATTTGAGGAGTATTTTCAGATAATAGCAATTTAGATATTGAAAAGTAGATTTTGTATTTATGTAAAAATATTGGATAATAATTTTAAAGATGAAGAAGGTAAAAGGAGATGGAATCACGAGAATAATTTAATACAGTGAATGTAGACATATTTTAAAAGTTTAAAAGTTGATAAAAAGTGTAAGAATAACGAATGAAGTAAACTTAAAAATTGAAAATATAAGAACTTGAATAATTTTGATAAAAAATAAATGTTTTAAGTAAAACGCTTAAACTAGTTTAAACGTAATAGTTAAACTCAGAAATAAACGTAAAAAGATTGAAAAATAAAAAATAAAATAGAAAAAAATAATAATGTGTAATTTAATTAACTATATAAAATTTGAAGAGTATTTTCAGATAATAGCAATTTAGATATTGAAAAGTAGATTTTGTATTTATGTAAAAATATTGGATAATAATTTTAAAGATGAAGAAGGTAAAAGGAGATGGAATCACGAGAATAATTTAATACAGTGAATGTAGACATATTTTAAAAGTTTAAAAGTTGATAAAAAGTGTAAGAATAACGAATGAAGTAAACTTAAAAATTGAAAATATAAGAACTTGAATAATTTTGATAAAAAATAAATGTTTTAAGTAAAACGCTTAAACTAGTTTAAACGTAATAGTTAAACTCAGAAATAAACGTAAAAAGATTGAAAAATAAAAAATAAAATAGAAAAAAATAATAATGTGTAATTTAATTAACTATATAAAATTTGAAGAGTATTTTCAGATAATAGCAATTTAGATATTGAAAAGTAGATTTTGTATTTATGTAAAAATATTGGATAATAATTTTAAAGATGAAGAAGGTAAAAGGAGATGGAATCACGAGAATAATTTAATACAGTGAATGTAGACATATTTTAAAAGTTTAAAAGTTGATAAAAAGTGTAAGAATAACGAATGAAGTAAACTTAAAAATTGAAAATATAAGAACTTGAATAATTTTGATAAAAAATAAATGTTTTAAGTAAAACGCTTAAACTAGTTTAAACGTAATAGTTAAACTCAGAAATAAACGTAAAAAGATTGAAAAATAAAAAATAAAATAGAAAAAAATAATAATGTGTAATTTAATTAACTATATAAAATTTGAGGAGTATTTTCAGATAATAGCAATTTAGATATTGAAAAGTAGATTTTGTATTTATGTAAAAATATTGGATAATAATTTTAAAGATGAAGAAGGTAAAAGGAGATGGAATCACGAGAATAATTTAATACAGTGAATGTAGACATATTTTAAAAGTTTAAAAGTTGATAAAAAGTGTAAGAATAACGAATGAAGTAAACTTAAAAATTGAAAATATAAGAACTTGAATAATTTTGATAAAAAATAAATGTTTTAAGTAAAACGCTTAAACTAGTTTAAACGTAATAGTTAAACTCAGAAATAAACGTAAAAAGATTGAAAAATAAAAAATAAAATAGAAAAAAATAATAATGTGTAATTTAATTAACTATATAAAATTTGAGGAGTATTTTCAGATAATAGCAATTTAGATATTGAAAAGTAGATTTTGTATTTATGTAAAAATATTGGATAATAATTTTAAAGATGAAGAAGGTAAAAGGAGATGGAATCACGAGAATAATTTAATACAGTGAATGTAGACATATTTTAAAAGTTTAAAAGTTGATAAAAAGTGTAAGAATAACGAATGAAGTAAACTTAAAAATTGAAAATATAAGAACTTGAATAATTTTGATAAAAAATAAATGTTTTAAGTAAAACGCTTAAACTAGTTTAAACGTAATAGTTAAACTCAGAAATAAACGTAAAAAGATTGAAAAATAAAAAATAAAATAGAAAAAAATAATAATGTGTAATTTAATTAACTATATAAAATTTGAAGAGTATTTTCAGATAATAGCAATTTAGATATTGAAAAGGAGATTTTGTATTTATGTAAAAATATTGGATAATAATTTTAAAGATGAAGAAGGTAAAAGGAGATGGAATCACGAGAATAATTTAATACAGTGAATGTAGACATATTTTAAAAGTTTAAAAGTTGATAAAAAGTGTAAGAATAACGAATGAAGTAAACTTAAAAATTGAAAATATAAGAACTTGAATAATTTTGATAAAAAATAAATGTTTTAAGTAAAACGCTTAAACTAGTTTAAACGTAATAGTTAAACTCAGAAATAAACGTAAAAAGATTGAAAAATAAAAAATAAAATAGAAAAAAATAATAATGTGTAATTTAATTAACTATATAAAATTTGAAGAGTATTTTCAGATAATAGCAATTTAGATATTGAAAAGTAGATTTTGTATTTATGTAAAAATATTGGATAATAATTTTAAAGATGAAGAAGGTAAAAGGAGATGGAATCACGAGAATAATTTAATACAGTGAATGTAGACATATTTTAAAAGTTTAAAAGTTGATAAAAAGTGTAAGAATAACGAATGAAGTAAACTTAAAAATTGAAAATATAAGAACTTGAATAATTTTGATAAAAAATAAATGTTTTAAGTAAAACGCTTAAACTAGTTTAAACGTAATAGTTAAACTCAGAAATAAACGTAAAAAGATTGAAAAATAAAAAATAAAATAGAAAAAAATAATAATGTGTAATTTAATTAACTATATAAAATTTGAGGAGTATTTTCAGATAATAGCAATTTAGATATTGAAAAGTAGATTTTGTATTTATGTAAAAATATTGGATAATAATTTTAAAGATGAAGAAGGTAAAAGGAGATGGAATCACGAGAATAATTTAATACAGTGAATGTAGACATATTTTAAAAGTTTAAAAGTTGATAAAAAGTGTAAGAATAACGAATGAAGTAAACTTAAAAATTGAAAATATAAGAACTTGAATAATTTTGATAAAAAATAAATGTTTTAAGTAAAACGCTTAAACTAGTTTAAACGTAATAGTTAAACTCAGAAATAAACGTAAAAAGATTGAAAAATAAAAAATAAAATAGAAAAAAATAATAATGTGTAATTTAATTAACTATATAAAATTTGAAGAGTATTTTCAGATAATAGCAATTTAGATATTGAAAAGGAGATTTTGTATTTATGTAAAAATATTGGATAATAATTTTAAAGATGAAGAAGGTAAAAGGAGATGGAATCACGAGAATAATTTAATACAGTGAATGTAGACATATTTTAAAAGTTTAAAAGTTGATAAAAAGTGTAAGAATAACGAATGAAGTAAACTTAAAAATTGAAAATATAAGAACTTGAATAATTTTGATAAAAAATAAATGTTTTAAGTAAAACGCTTAAACTAGTTTAAACGTAATAGTTAAACTCAGAAATAAACGTAAAAAGATTGAAAAATAAAAAATAAAATAGAAAAAAATAATAATGTGTAATTTAATTAACTATATAAAATTTGAAGAGTATTTTCAGATAATAGCAATTTAGATATTGAAAAGGAGATTTTGTATTTATGTAAAAATATTGGATAATAATTTTAAAGATGAAGAAGGTAAAAGGAGATGGAATCACGAGAATAATTTAATACAGTGAATGTAGACATATTTTAAAAGTTTAAAAGTTGATAAAAAGTGTAAGAATAACGAATGAAGTAAACTTAAAAATTGAAAATATAAGAACTTGAATAATTTTGATAAAAAATAAATGTTTTAAGTAAAACGCTTAAACTAGTTTAAACGTAATAGTTAAACTCAGAAATAAACGTAAAAAGATTGAAAAATAAAAAATAAAATAGAAAAAAATAATAATGTGTAATTTAATTAACTATATAAAATTTGAGGAGTATTTTCAGATAATAGCAATTTAGATATTGAAAAGTAGATTTTGTATTTATGTAAAAATATTGGATAATAATTTTAAAGATGAAGAAGGTAAAAGGAGATGGAATCACGAGAATAATTTAATACAGTGAATGTAGACATATTTTAAAAGTTTAAAAGTTGATAAAAAGTGTAAGAATAACGAATGAAGTAAACTTAAAAATTGAAAATATAAGAACTTGAATAATTTTGATAAAAAATAAATGTTTTAAGTAAAACGCTTAAACTAGTTTAAACGTAATAGTTAAACTCAGAAATAAACGTAAAAAGATTGAAAAATAAAAAATAAAATAGAAAAAAATAATAATGTGTAATTTAATTAACTATATAAAATTTGAAGAGTATTTTCAGATAATAGCAATTTAGATATTGAAAAGTAGATTTTGTATTTATGTAAAAATATTGGATAATAATTTTAAAGATGAAGAAGGTAAAAGGAGATGGAATCACGAGAATAATTTAATACAGTGAATGTAGACATATTTTAAAAGTTTAAAAGTTGATAAAAAGTGTAAGAATAACGAATGAAGTAAACTTAAAAATTGAAAATATAAGAACTTGAATAATTTTGATAAAAAATAAATGTTTTAAGTAAAACGCTTAAACTAGTTTAAACGTAATAGTTAAACTCAGAAATAAACGTAAAAAGATTGAAAAATAAAAAATAAAATAGAAAAAAATAATAATGTGTAATTTAATTAACTATATAAAATTTGAAGAGTATTTTCAGATAATAGCAATTTAGATATTGAAAAGTAGATTTTGTATTTATGTAAAAATATTGGATAATAATTTTAAAGATGAAGAAGGTAAAAGGAGATGGAATCACGAGAATAATTTAATACAGTGAATGTAGACATATTTTAAAAGTTTAAAAGTTGATAAAAAGTGTAAGAATAACGAATGAAGTAAACTTAAAAATTGAAAATATAAGAACTTGAATAATTTTGATAAAAAATAAATGTTTTAAGTAAAACGCTTAAACTAGTTTAAACGTAATAGTTAAACTCAGAAATAAACGTAAAAAGATTGAAAAATAAAAAATAAAATAGAAAAAAATAATAATGTGTAATTTAATTAACTATATAAAATTTGAAGAGTATTTTCAGATAATAGCAATTTAGATATTGAAAAGTAGATTTTGTATTTATGTAAAAATATTGGATAATAATTTTAAAGATGAAGAAGGTAAAAGGAGATGGAATCACGAGAATAATTTAATACAGTGAATGTAGACATATTTTAAAAGTTTAAAAGTTGATAAAAAGTGTAAGAATAACGAATGAAGTAAACTTAAAAATTGAAAATATAAGAACTTGAATAATTTTGATAAAAAATAAATGTTTTAAGTAAAACGCTTAAACTAGTTTAAACGTAATAGTTAAACTCAGAAATAAACGTAAAAAGATTGAAAAATAAAAAATAAAATAGAAAAAAATAATAATGTGTAATTTAATTAACTATATAAAATTTGAAGAGTATTTTCAGATAATAGCAATTTAGATATTGAAAAGGAGATTTTGTATTTATGTAAAAATATTGGATAATAATTTTAAAGATGAAGAAGGTAAAAGGAGATGGAATCACGAGAATAATTTAATACAGTGAATGTAGACATATTTTAAAAGTTTAAAAGTTGATAAAAAGTGTAAGAATAACGAATGAAGTAAACTTAAAAATTGAAAATATAAGAACTTGAATAATTTTGATAAAAAATAAATGTTTTAAGTAAAACGCTTAAACTAGTTTAAACGTAATAGTTAAACTCAGAAATAAACGTAAAAAGATTGAAAAATAAAAAATAAAATAGAAAAAAATAATAATGTGTAATTTAATTAACTATATAAAATTTGAAGAGTATTTTCAGATAATAGCAATTTAGATATTGAAAAGTAGATTTTGTATTTATGTAAAAATATTGGATAATAATTTTAAAGATGAAGAAGGTAAAAGGAGATGGAATCACGAGAATAATTTAATACAGTGAATGTAGACATATTTTAAAAGTTTAAAAGTTGATAAAAAGTGTAAGAATAACGAATGAAGTAAACTTAAAAATTGAAAATATAAGAACTTGAATAATTTTGATAAAAAATAAATGTTTTAAGTAAAACGCTTAAACTAGTTTAAACGTAATAGTTAAACTCAGAAATAAACGTAAAAAGATTGAAAAATAAAAAATAAAATAGAAAAAAATAATAATGTGTAATTTAATTAACTATATAAAATTTGAAGAGTATTTTCAGATAATAGCAATTTAGATATTGAAAAGGAGATTTTGTATTTATGTAAAAATATTGGATAATAATTTTAAAGATGAAGAAGGTAAAAGGAGATGGAATCACGAGAATAATTTAATACAGTGAATGTAGACATATTTTAAAAGTTTAAAAGTTGATAAAAAGTGTAAGAATAACGAATGAAGTAAACTTAAAAATTGAAAATATAAGAACTTGAATAATTTTGATAAAAAATAAATGTTTTAAGTAAAACGCTTAAACTAGTTTAAACGTAATAGTTAAACTCAGAAATAAACGTAAAAAGATTGAAAAATAAAAAATAAAATAGAAAAAAATAATAATGTGTAATTTAATTAACTATATAAAATTTGAAGAGTATTTTCAGATAATAGCAATTTAGATATTGAAAAGGAGATTTTGTATTTATGTAAAAATATTGGATAATAATTTTAAAGATGAAGAAGGTAAAAGGAGATGGAATCACGAGAATAATTTAATACAGTGAATGTAGACATATTTTAAAAGTTTAAAAGTTGATAAAAAGTGTAAGAATAACGAATGAAGTAAACTTAAAAATTGAAAATATAAGAACTTGAATAATTTTGATAAAAAATAAATGTTTTAAGTAAAACGCTTAAACTAGTTTAAACGTAATAGTTAAACTCAGAAATAAACGTAAAAAGATTGAAAAATAAAAAATAAAATAGAAAAAAATAATAATGTGTAATTTAATTAACTATATAAAATTTGAAGAGTATTTTCAGATAATAGCAATTTAGATATTGAAAAGGAGATTTTGTATTTATGTAAAAATATTGGATAATAATTTTAAAGATGAAGAAGGTAAAAGGAGATGGAATCACGAGAATAATTTAATACAGTGAATGTAGACATATTTTAAAAGTTTAAAAGTTGATAAAAAGTGTAAGAATAACGAATGAAGTAAACTTAAAAATTGAAAATATAAGAACTTGAATAATTTTGATAAAAAATAAATGTTTTAAGTAAAACGCTTAAACTAGTTTAAACGTAATAGTTAAACTCAGAAATAAACGTAAAAAGATTGAAAAATAAAAAATAAAATAGAAAAAAATAATAATGTGTAATTTAATTAACTATATAAAATTTGAAGAGTATTTTCAGATAATAGCAATTTAGATATTGAAAAGTAGATTTTGTATTTATGTAAAAATATTGGATAATAATTTTAAAGATGAAGAAGGTAAAAGGAGATGGAATCACGAGAATAATTTAATACAGTGAATGTAGACATATTTTAAAAGTTTAAAAGTTGATAAAAAGTGTAAGAATAACGAATGAAGTAAACTTAAAAATTGAAAATATAAGAACTTGAATAATTTTGATAAAAAATAAATGTTTTAAGTAAAACGCTTAAACTAGTTTAAACGTAATAGTTAAACTCAGAAATAAACGTAAAAAGATTGAAAAATAAAAAATAAAATAGAAAAAAATAATAATGTGTAATTTAATTAACTATATAAAATTTGAAGAATATTTTCAGATAATAGCAATTTAGATATTGAAAAGGAGATTTTGTATTTATGTAAAAATATTGGATAATAATTTTAAAGATGAAGAAGGTAAAAGGAGATGGAATCACGAGAATAATTTAATACAGTGAATGTAGACATATTTTAAAAGTTTAAAAGTTGATAAAAAGTGTAAGAATAACGAATGAAGTAAACTTAAAAATTGAAAATATAAGAACTTGAATAATTTTGATAAAAAATAAATGTTTTAAGTAAAACGCTTAAACTAGTTTAAACGTAATAGTTAAACTCAGAAATAAACGTAAAAAGATTGAAAAATAAAAAATAAAATAGAAAAAAATAATAATGTGTAATTTAATTAACTATATAAAATTTGAAGAGTATTTTCAGATAATAGCAATTTAGATATTGAAAAGGAGATTTTGTATTTATGTAAAAATATTGGATAATAATTTTAAAGATGAAGAAGGTAAAAGGAGATGGAATCACGAGAATAATTTAATACAGTGAATGTAGACATATTTTAAAAGTTTAAAAGTTGATAAAAAGTGTAAGAATAACGAATGAAGTAAACTTAAAAATTGAAAATATAAGAACTTGAATAATTTTGATAAAAAATAAATGTTTTAAGTAAAACGCTTAAACTAGTTTAAACGTAATAGTTAAACTCAGAAATAAACGTAAAAAGATTGAAAAATAAAAAATAAAATAGAAAAAAATAATAATGTGTAATTTAATTAACTATATAAAATTTGAAGAGTATTTTCAGATAATAGCAATTTAGATATTGAAAAGTAGATTTTGTATTTATGTAAAAATATTGGATAATAATTTTAAAGATGAAGAAGGTAAAAGGAGATGGAATCACGAGAATAATTTAATACAGTGAATGTAGACATATTTTAAAAGTTTAAAAGTTGATAAAAAGTGTAAGAATAACGAATGAAGTAAACTTAAAAATTGAAAATATAAGAACTTGAATAATTTTGATAAAAAATAAATGTTTTAAGTAAAACGCTTAAACTAGTTTAAACGTAATAGTTAAACTCAGAAATAAACGTAAAAAGATTGAAAAATAAAAAATAAAATAGAAAAAAATAATAATGTGTAATTTAATTAACTATATAAAATTTGAAGAGTATTTTCAGATAATAGCAATTTAGATATTGAAAAGTAGATTTTGTATTTATGTAAAAATATTGGATAATAATTTTAAAGATGAAGAAGGTAAAAGGAGATGGAATCACGAGAATAATTTAATACAGTGAATGTAGACATATTTTAAAAGTTTAAAAGTTGATAAAAAGTGTAAGAATAACGAATGAAGTAAACTTAAAAATTGAAAATATAAGAACTTGAATAATTTTGATAAAAAATAAATGTTTTAAGTAAAACGCTTAAACTAGTTTAAACGTAATAGTTAAACTCAGAAATAAACGTAAAAAGATTGAAAAATAAAAAATAAAATAGAAAAAAATAATAATGTGTAATTTAATTAACTATATAAAATTTGAAGAGTATTTTCAGATAATAGCAATTTAGATATTGAAAAGTAGATTTTGTATTTATGTAAAAATATTGGATAATAATTTTAAAGATGAAGAAGGTAAAAGGAGATGGAATCACGAGAATAATTTAATACAGTGAATGTAGACATATTTTAAAAGTTTAAAAGTTGATAAAAAGTGTAAGAATAACGAATGAAGTAAACTTAAAAATTGAAAATATAAGAACTTGAATAATTTTGATAAAAAATAAATGTTTTAAGTAAAACGCTTAAACTAGTTTAAACGTAATAGTTAAACTCAGAAATAAACGTAAAAAGATTGAAAAATAAAAAATAAAATAGAAAAAAATAATAATGTGTAATTTAATTAACTATATAAAATTTGAAGAGTATTTTCAGATAATAGCAATTTAGATATTGAAAAGGAGATTTTGTATTTATGTAAAAATATTGGATAATAATTTTAAAGATGAAGAAGGTAAAAGGAGATGGAATCACGAGAATAATTTAATACAGTGAATGTAGACATATTTTAAAAGTTTAAAAGTTGATAAAAAGTGTAAGAATAACGAATGAAGTAAACTTAAAAATTGAAAATATAAGAACTTGAATAATTTTGATAAAAAATAAATGTTTTAAGTAAAACGCTTAAACTAGTTTAAACGTAATAGTTAAACTCAGAAATAAACGTAAAAAGATTGAAAAATAAAAAATAAAATAGAAAAAAATAATAATGTGTAATTTAATTAACTATATAAAATTTGAAGAGTATTTTCAGATAATAGCAATTTAGATATTGAAAAGTAGATTTTGTATTTATGTAAAAATATTGGATAATAATTTTAAAGATGAAGAAGGTAAAAGGAGATGGAATCACGAGAATAATTTAATACAGTGAATGTAGACATATTTTAAAAGTTTAAAAGTTGATAAAAAGTGTAAGAATAACGAATGAAGTAAACTTAAAAATTGAAAATATAAGAACTTGAATAATTTTGATAAAAAATAAATGTTTTAAGTAAAACGCTTAAACTAGTTTAAACGTAATAGTTAAACTCAGAAATAAACGTAAAAAGATTGAAAAATAAAAAATAAAATAGAAAAAAATAATAATGTGTAATTTAATTAACTATATAAAATTTGAAGAGTATTTTCAGATAATAGCAATTTAGATATTGAAAAGGAGATTTTGTATTTATGTAAAAATATTGGATAATAATTTTAAAGATGAAGAAGGTAAAAGGAGATGGAATCACGAGAATAATTTAATACAGTGAATGTAGACATATTTTAAAAGTTTAAAAGTTGATAAAAAGTGTAAGAATAACGAATGAAGTAAACTTAAAAATTGAAAATATAAGAACTTGAATAATTTTGATAAAAAATAAATGTTTTAAGTAAAACGCTTAAACTAGTTTAAACGTAATAGTTAAACTCAGAAATAAACGTAAAAAGATTGAAAAATAAAAAATAAAATAGAAAAAAATAATAATGTGTAATTTAATTAACTATATAAAATTTGAAGAGTATTTTCAGATAATAGCAATTTAGATATTGAAAAGGAGATTTTGTATTTATGTAAAAATATTGGATAATAATTTTAAAGATGAAGAAGGTAAAAGGAGATGGAATCACGAGAATAATTTAATACAGTGAATGTAGACATATTTTAAAAGTTTAAAAGTTGATAAAAAGTGTAAGAATAACTAATGAAGTAAACTTAAAAATTGAAAATATAAGAACTTGAATAATTTTGATAAAAAATAAATGTTTTAAGTAAAACGCTTAAACTAGTTTAAACGTAATAGTTAAACTCAGAAATAAACGTAAAAAAGATTGAAAATAAAAAATAAAATAGAAAAAAATAATAATGTGTAATTTAATTAACTATATAAAATTTGAAGAGTATTTTCAGATAATAGCAATTTAGATATTGAAAAGGAGATTTTGTATTTATGTAAAAATATTGGATAATAATTTTAAAGATGAAGAAGGTAAAAGGAGATGGAATCACGAGAATAATTTAATACAGTGAATGTAGACATATTTTAAAAGTTTAAAAGTTGATAAAAAGTGTAAGAATAACGAATGAAGTAAACTTAAAAATTGAAAATATAAGAACTTGAATAATTTTGATAAAAAATAAATGTTTTAAGTAAAACGCTTAAACTAGTTTAAACGTAATAGTTAAACTCAGAAATAAACGTAAAAAGATTGAAAAATAAAAAATAAAATAGAAAAAAATAATAATGTGTAATTTAATTAACTATATAAAATTTGAAGAGTATTTTCAGATAATAGCAATTTAGATATTGAAAAGGAGATTTTGTATTTATGTAAAAATATTGGATAATAATTTTAAAGATGAAGAAGGTAAAAGGAGATGGAATCACGAGAATAATTTAATACAGTGAATGTAGACATATTTTAAAAGTTTAAAAGTTGATAAAAAGTGTAAGAATAACGAATGAAGTAAACTTAAAAATTGAAAATATAAGAACTTGAATAATTTTGATAAAAAATAAATGTTTTAAGTAAAACGCTTAAACTAGTTTAAACGTAATAGTTAAACTCAGAAATAAACGTAAAAAGATTGAAAAATAAAAAATAAAATAGAAAAAAATAATAATGTGTAATTTAATTAACTATATAAAATTTGAAGAGTATTTTCAGATAATAGCAATTTAGATATTGAAAAGGAGATTTTGTATTTATGTAAAAATATTGGATAATAATTTTAAAGATGAAGAAGGTAAAAGGAGATGGAATCACGAGAATAATTTAATAC
>CAMPDV010006023.1:0-23462 GCA_946699065.1 Loxodes magnus | reverse complement strand
ATATTCTTTTCTTACTTTACTTCTTCACTTTTCAATAGGCTAACTTTCATCTACAAGCATATCTTGACAAACTGAATACAGATTCGTAATTATTATATTATTACTAACATTTTGGATATTCTAACTTATATTTTAGTGCTTGCTACGAAAACTTATCATTAGATATTCTTTTCTTACTTTACTTCTTCACTTTTCAATAGGCTAACTTTCATCTACAAGCATATCTTGACAAACTGAATACAGATTCGTAATTATTATATCATTACTAACATTTTGGATATTCTAACTTATATTTTAGTGCTTGCTACGAAAACTTATCATTAGATATTCTTTTCTTACTTTACTTCTTCACTGTTCTAAATACTTATTACTTCTCAAAGCATACTCCTTAAAACTTAATCTCTATCTTCTTTTCTTACTTTATTTCTTAACTTTTAATAGGCTAACTTTCATCTACAAGCATATCTTGACAAACCGAATACAGATTCGTAATTATTATATTATTACTAACATTTTGGATATTCTAACTTATATTTTAGTGCTTGCTACGAAAACTTATCATTAGATATTCTTTTCTTACTTTACTTCTTCACTTTTCAATAGGCTAACTTTCATCTACAAGCATATCTTGACAAACTGAATACAGATTCGTAATTATTATATTATTACTAACATTTTGGATATTCTAACTTATATTTTAGTGCTTGCTACGAAAACTTATCATTAGATATTCTTTTCTTACTTTACTTCTTCACTTTTCAATAGGCTAACTTTCATCTACAAGCATATCTTGACAAACTGAATACAGATTCGTAATTATTATATTATTACTAACATTTTGGATATTCTAACTTATATTTTAGTGCTTGCTACGAAAACTTATCATTAGATATTCTTTTCTTACTTTACTTCTTCACTTTTCAATAGGCTAACTTTCATCTACAAGCATATCTTGACAAACTGAATACAGATTCGTAATTATTATATCATTACTAACATTTTGGATATTCTAACTTATATTTTAGTGCTTGCTACGAAAACTTATCATTAGATATTCTTTTCTTACTTTACTTCTTCACTTTTCAATAGGCTAACTTTCATCTACAAGCATATCTTGACAAACTGAATACAGATTCGTAATTATTATATTATTACTAACATTTTGGATATTCTAACTTATATTTTAGTGCTTGCTACGAAAACTTATCATTAGATATTCTTTTCTTACTTTACTTCTTCACTTTTCAATAGGCTAACTTTCATCTACAAGCATATCTTGACAAACTGAATACAGATTCGTAATTATTATATCATTACTAACATTTTGGATATTCTAACTTATATTTTAGTGCTTGCTACGAAAACTTATCATTAGATATTCTTTTCTTACTTTACTTCTTCACTGTTCTAAATACTTATTACTTCTCAAAGCATACTCCTTAAAACTTAATCTCTATCTTCTTTTCTTACTTTATTTCTTAACTTTTAATAGGCTAACTTTCATCTACAAGCATATCTTGACAAACCGAATACAGATTCGTAATTATTATATTATTACTAACATTTTGGATATTCTAACTTATATTTTAGTGCTTGCTACGAAAACTTATCATTAGATATTCTTTTCTTACTTTACTTCTTCACTTTTCAATAGGCTAACTTTCATCTACAAGCATATCTTGACAAACTGAATACAGATTCGTAATTATTATATTATTACTAACATTTTGGATATTCTAACTTATATTTTAGTGCTTGCTACGAAAACTTATCATTAGATATTCTTTTCTTACTTTACTTCTTCACTTTTCAATAGGCTAACTTTCATCTACAAGCATATCTTGACAAACTGAATACAGATTCGTAATTATTATATTATTACTAACATTTTGGATATTCTAACTTATATTTTAGTGCTTGCTACGAAAACTTATCATTAGATATTCTTTTCTTACTTTACTTCTTCACTTTTCAATAGGCTAACTTTCATCTACAAGCATATCTTGACAAACTGAATACAGATTCGTAATTATTATATCATTACTAACATTTTGGATATTCTAACTTATATTTTAGTGCTTGCTACGAAAACTTATCATTAGATATTCTTTTCTTACTTTACTTCTTCACTTTTCAATAGGCTAACTTTCATCTACAAGCATATCTTGACAAACTGAATACAGATTCGTAATTATTATATCATTACTAACATTTTGGATATTCTAACTTATATTTTAGTGCTTGCTACGAAAACTTATCATTAGATATTCTTTTCTTACTTTACTTCTTCACTTTTCTATAGGCTAACTTTCATCTACAAGCATATCTTGACAAACCGAATACAGATTCGTAATTAATATATTATTACTAACATTTTGGATATTCTAACTTATATTTTAGTGCTTGCTACGAAAACTTATCATTAGATATTCTTTTCTTACTTTACTTCTTCACTGTTCTAAATACTTATTACTTCTCAAAGCATACTCCTTAAAACTTAATCTCTATCTTCTTTTCTTACTTTATTTCTTAACTTTTAATAGGCTAACTTTCATCTACAAGCATATCTTGACAAACCGAATACAGATTCGTAATTATTATATTATTACTAACATTTTGGATATTCTAACTTATATTTTAGTGCTTGCTACGAAAACTTATCATTAGATATTCTTTTCTTACTTTACTTCTTCACTTTTCAATAGGCTAACTTTCATCTACAAGCATATCTTGACAAACTGAATACAGATTCGTAATTATTATATTATTACTAACATTTTGGATATTCTAACTTATATTTTAGTGCTTGCTACGAAAACTTATCATTAGATATTCTTTTCTTACTTTACTTCTTCACTTTTCAATAGGCTAACTTTCATCTACAAGCATATCTTGACAAACTGAATACAGATTCGTAATTATTATATTATTACTAACATTTTGGATATTCTAACTTATATTTTAGTGCTTGCTACGAAAACTTATCATTAGATATTCTTTTCTTACTTTATTTCTTAACTTTTAATAGGCTAACTTTCATCTACAAGCATATCTTGACAAACTGAATACAGATTCGTAATTATTATATTATTACTAACATTTTGGATATTCTAACTTATATTTTAGTGCTTGCTACGAAAACTTATCATTAGATATTCTTTTCTTACTTTACTTCTTCACTTTTCAATAGGCTAACTTTCATCTACAAGCATATCTTGACAAACTGAATACAGATTCGTAATTATTATATTATTACTAACATTTTGGATATTCTAACTTATATTTTAGTGCTTGCTACGAAAACTTATCATTAGATATTCTTTTCTTACTTTACTTCTTCACTGTTCTAAATACTTATTACTTCTCAAAGCATACTCCTTAAAACTTAATCTCTATCTTCTTTTCTTACTTTATTTCTTAACTTTTAATAGGCTAACTTTCATCTACAAGCATATCTTGACAAACCGAATACAGATTCGTAATTATTATATTATTACTAACATTTTGGATATTCTAACTTATATTTTAGTGCTTGCTACGAAAACTTATCATTAGATATTCTTTTCTTACTTTACTTCTTCACTTTTCAATAGGCTAACTTTCATCTACAAGCATATCTTGACAAACTGAATACAGATTCGTAATTATTATATTATTACTAACATTTTGGATATTCTAACTTATATTTTAGTGCTTGCTACGAAAACTTATCATTAGATATTCTTTTCTTACTTTACTTCTTCACTTTTCAATAGGCTAACTTTCATCTACAAGCATATCTTGACAAACCGAATACAGATTCGTAATTATTATATTATTACTAACATTTTGGATATTCTAACTTATATTTTAGTGCTTGCTACGAAAACTTATCATTAGATATTCTTTTCTTACTTCACTTCTTCACTTTTCTAAATACTTATTACTTCTCAAAGCTTACTCCTTAAAACTGAAATTCTATCTTCTTTTCTTACTTTACTTCTTCACTTTTCAATAGGCTAACTTTCATCTACAAGCATATCTTGACAATCCGAATACAGATTCGTAATTATCATATTATTACTAACATTTTGGATATTCTAACTTATATTTTAGTGCTTGCTACGAAAACTTATCATTAGATATTCTTTTCTTACTTTACTTCTTCACTTTTCAATAGGCTAACTTTCATCTACAAGCATATCTTGACAAACTGAATACAGATTCGTAATTATTATATCATTACTAACATTTTGGATATTCTAACTTATATTTTAGTGCTTGCTACGAAAACTTATCATTAGATATTCTTTTCTTACTTTACTTCTTCACTTTTCAATAGGCTAACTTTCATCTACAAGCATATCTTGACAAACTGAATACAGATTCGTAATTATTATATTATTACTAACATTTTGGATATTCTAACTTATATTTTAGTGCTTGCTACGAAAACTTATCATTAGATATTCTTTTCTTACTTTACTTCTTCACTTTTCAATAGGCTAACTTTCATCTACAAGCATATCTTGACAAACTGAATACAGATTCGTAATTATTATATCATTACTAACATTTTGGATATTCTAACTTATATTTTAGTGCTTGCTACGAAAACTTATCATTAGATATTCTTTTCTTACTTTACTTCTTCACTGTTCTAAATACTTATTACTTCTCAAAGCATACTCCTTAAAACTTAATCTCTATCTTCTTTTCTTACTTTATTTCTTAACTTTTAATAGGCTAACTTTCATCTACAAGCATATCTTGACAAACCGAATACAGATTCGTAATTATTATATTATTACTAACATTTTGGATATTCTAACTTATATTTTAGTGCTTGCTACGAAAACTTATCATTAGATATTCTTTTCTTACTTTACTTCTTCACTTTTCAATAGGCTAACTTTCATCTACAAGCATATCTTGACAAACTGAATACAGATTCGTAATTATTATATTATTACTAACATTTTGGATATTCTAACTTATATTTTAGTGCTTGCTACGAAAACTTATCATTAGATATTCTTTTCTTACTTTACTTCTTCACTTTTCAATAGGCTAACTTTCATCTACAAGCATATCTTGACAAACTGAATACAGATTCGTAATTATTATATTATTACTAACATTTTGGATATTCTAACTTATATTTTAGTGCTTGCTACGAAAACTTATCATTAGATATTCTTTTCTTACTTTACTTCTTCACTTTTCAATAGGCTAACTTTCATCTACAAGCATATCTTGACAAACTGAATACAGATTCGTAATTATTATATCATTACTAACATTTTGGATATTCTAACTTATATTTTAGTGCTTGCTACGAAAACTTATCATTAGATATTCTTTTCTTACTTTACTTCTTCACTTTTCAATAGGCTAACTTTCATCTACAAGCATATCTTGACAAACTGAATACAGATTCGTAATTATTATATCATTACTAACATTTTGGATATTCTAACTTATATTTTAGTGCTTGCTACGAAAACTTATCATTAGATATTCTTTTCTTACTTTACTTCTTCACTTTTCTATAGGCTAACTTTCATCTACAAGCATATCTTGACAAACCGAATACAGATTCGTAATTAATATATTATTACTAACATTTTGGATATTCTAACTTATATTTTAGTGCTTGCTACGAAAACTTATCATTAGATATTCTTTTCTTACTTTACTTCTTCACTGTTCTAAATACTTATTACTTCTCAAAGCATACTCCTTAAAACTTAATCTCTATCTTCTTTTCTTACTTATTTCTTAACTTTTAATAGGCTAACTTTCATCTACAAGCATATCTTGACAAACCGAATACAGATTCGTAATTATTATATTATTACTAACATTTTGGATATTCTAACTTATATTTTAGTGCTTGCTACGAAAACTTATCATTAGATATTCTTTTCTTACTTTACTTCTTCACTTTTCAATAGGCTAACTTTCATCTACAAGCATATCTTGACAAACTGAATACAGATTCGTAATTATTATATTATTACTAACATTTTGGATATTCTAACTTATATTTTAGTGCTTGCTACGAAAACTTATCATTAGATATTCTTTTCTTACTTTACTTCTTCACTTTTCAATAGGCTAACTTTCATCTACAAGCATATCTTGACAAACTGAATACAGATTCGTAATTATTATATTATTACTAACATTTTGGATATTCTAACTTATATTTTAGTGCTTGCTACGAAAACTTATCATTAGATATTCTTTTCTTACTTTATTTCTTAACTTTTAATAGGCTAACTTTCATCTACAAGCATATCTTGACAAACTGAATACAGATTCGTAATTATTATATTATTACTAACATTTTGGATATTCTAACTTATATTTTAGTGCTTGCTACGAAAACTTATCATTAGATATTCTTTTCTTACTTTACTTCTTCACTTTTCAATAGGCTAACTTTCATCTACAAGCATATCTTGACAAACTGAATACAGATTCGTAATTATTATATTATTACTAACATTTTGGATATTCTAACTTATATTTTAGTGCTTGCTACGAAAACTTATCATTAGATATTCTTTTCTTACTTTACTTCTTCACTGTTCTAAATACTTATTACTTCTCAAAGCATACTCCTTAAAACTTAATCTCTATCTTCTTTTCTTACTTTATTTCTTAACTTTTAATAGGCTAACTTTCATCTACAAGCATATCTTGACAAACCGAATACAGATTCGTAATTATTATATTATTACTAACATTTTGGATATTCTAACTTATATTTTAGTGCTTGCTACGAAAACTTATCATTAGATATTCTTTTCTTACTTTACTTCTTCACTTTTCAATAGGCTAACTTTCATCTACAAGCATATCTTGACAAACTGAATACAGATTCGTAATTATTATATTATTACTAACATTTTGGATATTCTAACTTATATTTTAGTGCTTGCTACGAAAACTTATCATTAGATATTCTTTTCTTACTTTACTTCTTCACTTTTCAATAGGCTAACTTTCATCTACAAGCATATCTTGACAAACCGAATACAGATTCGTAATTATTATATTATTACTAACATTTTGGATATTCTAACTTATATTTTAGTGCTTGCTACGAAAACTTATCATTAGATATTCTTTTCTTACTTCACTTCTTCACTTTTCTAAATACTTATTACTTCTCAAAGCTTACTCCTTAAAACTGAAATTCTATCTTCTTTTCTTACTTTACTTCTTCACTTTTCAATAGGCTAACTTTCATCTACAAGCATATCTTGACAATCCGAATACAGATTCGTAATTATCATATTATTACTAACATTTTGGATATTCTAACTTATATTTTAGTGCTTGCTACGAAAACTTATCATTAGATATTCTTTTCTTACTTTACTTCTTCACTTTTCAAAATACTTATTACTTCTCAAAGCATACTCCTTAAAACAAATTCTATCTTCTTTTCTTACTTTACTTCTTCACTTTTCTATAGGCTAACTTTCATCTACAAGCATATCTTGACAAACCGAATACAGATTCGTAATTATTATATTATTACTAACATTTTGGATATTCTAACTTATATTTTAGTGCTTGCTACGAAAACTTATCATTAGATATTCTTTTCTTACTTTACTTCTTCACTTTTCAATAGGCTAACTTTCATCTACAAGCATATCTTGACAAACTGAATACAGATTCGTAATTATTATATTATTACTAACATTTTGGATATTCCTAACTTATATTTTAGTGCTTGCTACGAAAACTTATCATTAGATATTCTTTTCTTACTTTACTTCTTCACTTTTCAATAGGCTAACTTTCATCTACAAGCATATCTTGACAAACTGAATACAGATTCGTAATTATTATATTATTACTACATTTTGGATATTCTAACTTATATTTTAGTGCTTGCTACGAAAACTTATCATTAGATATTCTTTTCTTACTTTACTTCTTCACTTTTCAATAGGCTAACTTTCATCTACAAGCATATCTTGACAAACTGAATACAGATTCGTAATTATTATATTATTACTAACATTTTGGATATTCTAACTTATATTTTAGTGCTTGCTACGAAAACTTATCATTAGATATTCTTTTCTTACTTTACTTCTTCACTGTTCTAAATACTTATTACTTCTCAAAGCATACTCCTTAAAACTTAATCTCTATCTTCTTTTCTTACTTTATTTCTTAACTTTTAATAGGCTAACTTTCATCTACAAGCATATCTTGACAAACCGAATACAGATTCGTAATTATTATATTATTACTAACATTTTGGATATTCTAACTTATATTTTAGTGCTTGCTACGAAAACTTATCATTAGATATTCTTTTCTTACTTTACTTCTTCACTTTTCAATAGGCTAACTTTCATCTACAAGCATATCTTGACAATCCGAATACAGATTCGTAATTATCATATTATTACTAACATTTTGGATATTCTAACTTATATTTTAGTGCTTGCTACGAAAACTTATCATTAGATATTCTTTTCTTACTTTACTTCTTCACTTTTCTATAGGCTAACTTTCATCTACAAGCATATCTTGACAAACCGAATACAGATTCGTAATTATTATATTATTACTAACATTTTGGATATTCTAACTTATATTTTAGTGCTTGCTACGAAAACTTATCATTAGATATTCTTTTCTTACTTTACTTCTTCACTTTTCAATAGGCTAACTTTCATCTACAAGCATATCTTGACAAACTGAATACAGATTCGTAATTATTATATTATTACTAACATTTTGGATATTCTAACTTATATTTTAGTGCTTGCTACGAAAACTTATCATTAGATATTCTTTTCTTACTTTACTTCTTCACTTTTCAATAGGCTAACTTTCATCTACAAGCATATCTTGACAAACTGAATACAGATTCGTAATTATTATATTATTACTAACATTTTGGATATTCTAACTTATATTTTAGTGCTTGCTACGAAAACTTATCATTAGATATTCTTTTCTTACTTTACTTCTTCACTTTTCAATAGGCTAACTTTCATCTACAAGCATATCTTGACAATCCGAATACAGATTCGTAATTATCATATTATTACTAACATTTTGGATATTCTAACTTATATTTTAGTGCTTGCTACGAAAACTTATCATTAGATATTCTTTTCTTACTTTACTTCTTCACTTTTCTATAGGCTAACTTTCATCTACAAGCATATCTTGACAAACCGAATACAGATTCGTAATTATTATATTATTACTAACATTTTGGATATTCTAACTTATATTTTAGTGCTTGCTACGAAAACTTATCATTAGATATTCTTTTCTTACTTCACTTCTTCACTTTTCTAAATACTTATTACTTCTCAAAGCTTACTCCTTAAAACTGAAATTCTATCTTCTTTTCTTACTTTACTTCTTCACTTTTCAATAGGCTAACTTTCATCTACAAGCATATCTTGACAATCCGAATACAGATTCGTAATTATCATATTATTACTAACATTTTGGATATTCTAACTTATATTTTAGTGCTTGCTACGAAAACTTATCATTAGATATTCTTTTCTTACTTTACTTCTTCACTTTTCTATAGGCTAACTTTCATCTACAAGCATATCTTGACAAACTGAATACAGATTCGTAATTATTATATTATTACTAACATTTTGGATATTCTAACTTATATTTTATTACCTGCTACGAATACTTATCATTAGATATTCTTTTCTTACTTTACTTCTTCACTTTTCTATAGGCTAACTTTCTTCTACAAGCATATCTTGACAAACTGAATACAGATTCGTAATTATTATATTATTACTAACATTTTGGATATTCTAACTTATATTTTAGTGCTTGCCACGAATACTTATCATTAGATATTCTTTTCTTACTTTACTTCTTCACTTTTCTATAGGCTAACTTTCATCTACAAGCATATCTTGACAAACCGAATACAGATTCGTTTTAGTGACATTATTACTAACATTTTGGATATTCTAACTTATATTTTAGTGCTTGCCACGAATACTTATCATTAGATATTCTTTTCTTACTTTACTTCTTCACTTTTCTATAGGCTAACTTTCTTCTACAAGCATATCTTGACAAACTGAATACAGATTCGTAATTATTATATTATTACTAACATTTTGGATATTCTAACTTATATTTTAGTGCTTGCCACGAATACTTATCATTAGATATTCTTTTCTTACTTTACTTCTTCACTTTTCTATAGGCTAACTTTCATCTACAAGCATATCTTGACAAACTGAATACAGATTCGTAATTATTATATTATTACTAACATTTTGGATATTCTAACTTATATTTTATTACCTGCTACGAATACTTATCATTAGATATTCTTTTCTTACTTTACTTCTTCACTTTTCTATAGGCTAACTTTCATCTACAAGCATATCTTGACAAACCGAATACAGATTCGTTTTAGTGACATTATTACTAACATTTTGGATATTCTAACTTATATTTTAGTGCTTGCCACGAATACTTATCATTAGATATTCTTTTCTTACTTTACTTCTTCACTTTTCTATAGGCTAACTTTCATCTACAAGCATATCTTGACAAACTGAATACAGATTCGTAATTATTATATTATTACTAACATTTTGGATATTCTAACTTATATTTTATTACCTGCTACGAATACTTATCATTAGATATTCTTTTCTTACTTTACTTCTTCACTTTTCTATAGGCTAACTTTCATCTACAAGCATATCTTGACAAACCGAATACAGATTCGTTTTAGTGACATTATTACTAACATTTTGGATATTCTAACTTATATTTTAGTGCTTGCCACGAATACTTATCATTAGATATTCTTTTCTTACTTTACTTCTTCACTTTTCTATAGGCTAACTTTCTTCTACAAGCATATCTTGACAAACTGAATACAGATTCGTAATTATTATATTATTACTAACATTTTGGATATTCTAACTTATATTTTAGTGCTTGCCACGAATACTTATCATTAGATATTCTTTTCTTACTTTACTTCTTCACTTTTCTATAGGCTAACTTTCATCTACAAGCATATCTTGACAAACCGAATACAGATTCGTTTTAGTGACATTATTACTAACATTTTGGATATTCTAACTTATATTTTAGTGCTTGCCACGAATACTTATCATTAGATATTCTTTTCTTACTTTACTTCTTCACTTTTCTATAGGCTAACTTTCTTCTACAAGCATATCTTGACAAACTGAATACAGATTCGTAATTATTATATTATTACTAACATTTTGGATATTCTAACTTATATTTTAGTGCTTGCCACGAATACTTATCATTAGATATTCTTTTCTTACTTTACTTCTTCACTTTTCTATAGGCTAACTTTCTTCTACAAGCATATCTTGACAAACTGAATACAGATTCGTAATTATTATATTATTACTAACATTTTGGATATTCTAACTTATATTTTATTACCTGCTACGAATACTTATCATTAGATAGTCTTTTCTTACTTTACTTCTTCACTTTTCTATAGGCTAACTTTCATCTACAAGCATATCTTGACAAACCGAATACAGATTCGTTTTAGTGACATTATTACTAACATTTTGGATATTCTAACTTATATTTTAGTGCTTGCCACGAATACTTATCATTAGATATTCTTTTCTTACTTTACTTCTTCACTTTTCTATAGGCTAACTTTCTTCTACAAGCATATCTTGACAAACTGAATACAGATTCGTAATTATTATATTATTACTAACATTTTGGATATTCTAACTTATATTTTATTACCTGCTACGAATACTTATCATTAGATATTCTTTTCTTACTTTACTTCTTCACTTTTCTATAGGCTAACTTTCATCTACAAGCATATCTTGACAAACTGAATACAGATTCGTAATTATTATATTATTACTAACATTTTGGATATTCTAACTTATATTTTATTACCTGCTACGAATACTTATCATTAGATATTCTTTTCTTACTTTACTTCTTCACTTTTCTATAGGCTAACTTTCTTCTACAAGCATATCTTGACAAACTGAATACAGATTCGTAATTATTATATTATTACTAACATTTTGGATATTCTAACTTATATTTTAGTGCTTGCCACGAATACTTATCATTAGATATTCGTTTCTTACTTTACTTCTTCACTTTTCTATAGGCTAACTTTCATCTACAAGCATATCTTGACAAACCGAATACAGATTCGTTTTAGTGACATTATTACTAACATTTTGGATATTCTAACTTATATTTTAGTGCTTGCCACGAATACTTATCATTAGATATTCTTTTCTTACTTTACTTCTTCACTTTTCTATAGGCTAACTTTCTTCTACAAGCATATCTTGACAAACTGAATACAGATTCGTAATTATTATATTATTACTAACATTTTGGATATTCTAACTTATATTTTAGTGCTTGCCACGAATACTTATCATTAGATATTCTTTTCTTACTTTACTTCTTCACTTTTCTATAGGCTAACTTTCATCTACAAGCATATCTTGACAAACCGAATACAGATTCGTTTAGTGACATTATTACTAACATTTTGGATATTCTAACTTATATTTTAGTGCTTGCCACGAATACTTATCATTAGATATTCTTTTCTTACTTTACTTCTTCACTTTTCAATAGGCTAACTTTCATCTACAAGCATATCTTGACAATCCGAATACAGATTCGTAATTATCATATTATTACTAACATTTTGGATATTCTAACTTATATTTTAGTGCTTGCTACGAAAACTTATCATTAGATATTCTTTTCTTACTTTACTTCTTCACTTTTCTATAGGCTAACTTTCATCTACAAGCATATCTTGACAAACTGAATACAGATTCGTAATTATTATATTATTACTAACATTTTGGATATTCTAACTTATATTTTATTACCTGCTACGAATACTTATCATTAGATATTCTTTTCTTACTTTACTTCTTCACTTTTCTATAGGCTAACTTTCATCTACAAGCATATCTTGACAAACCGAATACAGATTCGTTTTAGTGACATTATTACTAACATTTTGGATATTCTAACTTATATTTTAGTGCTTGCCACGAATACTTATCATTAGATATTCTTTTCTTACTTTACTTCTTCACTTTTCTATAGGCTAACTTTCATCTACAAGCATATCTTGACAAACTGAATACAGATTCGTAATTATTATATTATTACTAACATTTTGGATATTCTAACTTATATTTTATTACCTGCTACGAATACTTATCATTAGATATTCTTTTCTTACTTTACTTCTTCACTTTTCTATAGGCTAACTTTCATCTACAAGCATATCTTGACAAACCGAATACAGATTCGTTTTAGTGACATTATTACTAACATTTTGGATATTCTAACTTATATTTTATTACCTGCTACGAATACTTATCATTAGATATTCTTTTCTTACTTTACTTCTTCACTTTTCTATAGGCTAACTTTCATCTACAAGCATATCTTGACAAACCGAATACAGATTCGTTTTAGTGACATTATTACTAACATTTTGGATATTCTAACTTATATTTTAGTGCTTGCCACGAATACTTATCATTAGATATTCTTTTCTTACTTTACTTCTTCACTTTTCTATAGGCTAACTTTCTTCTACAAGCATATCTTGACAAACTGAATACAGATTCGTAATTATTATATTATTACTAACATTTTGGATATTCTAACTTATATTTTATTACCTGCTACGAATACTTATCATTAGATATTCTTTTCTTACTTTACTTCTTCACTTTTCTATAGGCTAACTTTCATCTACAAGCATATCTTGACAAACCGAATATAGATTCGTAATTATTATAGTATTACTAACATTTTGGATATTCGAACTTATATTTTATTACCTGCTACGAATACTTATCATTAGATATTCTTTTCTTACTTTACTTCTTCACTTTTCTATAGGCTAACTTTCTTCTACAAGCATATCTTGACAAACTGAATACAGATTCGTAATTATTATATTATTACTAACATTTTGGATATTCTAACTTATATTTTAGTGCTTGCCACGAATACTTATCATTAGATATTCTTTTCTTACTTTACTTCTTCACTTTTCTATAGGCTAACTTTCATCTACAAGCATATCTTGACAAACCGAATACAGATTCGTTTTAGTGACATTATTACTAACATTTTGGATATTCTAACTTATATTTTAGTGCTTGCCACGAATACTTATCATTAGATATTCTTTTCTTACTTTACTTCTTCACTTTTCTATAGGCTAACTTTCATCTACAAGCATATCTTGACAAACTGAATACAGATTCGTAATTATTATATTATTACTAACATTTTGGATATTCTAACTTATATTTTATTACCTGCTACGAATACTTATCATTAGATATTCTTTTCTTACTTTACTTCTTCACTTTTCTATAGGCTAACTTTCATCTACAAGCATATCTTGACAAACCGAATACAGATTCGTTTTAGTGACATTATGTACTAACATTTTGGATATTCTAACTTATATTTTAGTGCTTGCCACGAATACTTATCATTAGATATTCTTTTCTTACTTTACTTCTTCACTTTTCTATAGGCTAACTTTCTTCTACAAGCATATCTTGACAAACTGAATACAGATTCGTAATTATTATATTATTACTAACATTTTGGATATTCTAACGTATATTTTATTACCTGCTACGAATACTTATCATTAGATATTCTTTTCTTACTTTACTTCTTCACTTTTCTATAGGCTAACTTTCATCTACAAGCATATCTTGACAAACCGAATATAGATTCGTAATTATTATAGTATTACTAACATTTTGGATATTCTAACTTATATTTTATTACCTGCTACGAATACTTATCATTAGATATTCTTTTCTTACTTTACTTCTTCACTTTTCTATAGGCTAACTTTCTTCTACAAGCATATCTTGACAAACTGAATACAGATTCGTAATTATTATATTATTACTAACATTTTGGATATTCTAACTTATATTTTAGTGCTTGCCACGAATACTTATCATTAGATATTCTTTTCTTACTTTACTTCTTCACTTTTCTATAGGCTAACTTTCATCTACAAGCATATCTTGACAAACCGAATACAGATTCGTTTTAGTGACATTATTACTAACATTTTGGATATTCTAACTTATATTTTAGTGCTTGCCACGAATACTTATCATTAGATATTCTTTTCTTACTTTACTTCTTCACTTTTCTATAGGCTAACTTTCTTCTACAAGCATATCTTGACAAACTGAATACAGATTCGTAATTATTATATTATTACTAACATTTTGGATATTCTAACTTATATTTTATTACCTGCTACGAATACTTATCATTAGATATTCTTTTCTTACTTTACTTCTTCACTTTTCTATAGGCTAACTTTCATCTACAAGCATATCTTGACAAACTGAATACAGATTCGTAATTATTATATTATTACTAACATTTTGGATATTCTAACTTATATTTTATTACCTGCTACGAATACTTATCATTAGATATTCTTTTCTTACTTTACTTCTTCACTTTTCTATAGGCTAACTTTCTTCTACAAGCATATCTTGACAAACTGAATACAGATTCGTAATTATTATATTATTACTAACATTTTGGATATTCTAACTTATATTTTAGTGCTTGCCACGAATACTTATCATTAGATATTCTTTTCTTACTTTACTTCTTCACTTTTCTATAGGCTAACTTTCATCTACAAGCATATCTTGACAAACCGAATACAGATTCGTTTTAGTGACATTATTACTAACATTTTGGATATTCTAACTTATATTTTAGTGCTTGCCACGAATACTTATCATTAGATATTCTTTTCTTACTTTACTTCTTCACTTTTCTATAGGCTAACTTTCTTCTACAAGCATATCTTGACAAACTGAATACAGATTCGTAATTATTATATTATTACTAACATTTTGGATATTCTAACTTATATTTTAGTGCTTGCCACGAATACTTATCATTAGATATTCTTTTCTTACTTTACTTCTTCACTTTTCTATAGGCTAACTTTCATCTACAAGCATATCTTGACAAACCGAATACAGATTCGTTTTAGTGACATTATTACTAACATTTTGGATATTCTAACTTATATTTTAGTGCTTGCCACGAATACTTATCATTAGATATTCTTTTCTTACTTTACTTCTTCACTTTTCTATAGGCTAACTTTCATCTACAAGCATATCTTGACAAACCGAATATAGATTCGTAATTATTATAGTATTACTAACATTTTGGATATTCTAACTTATATTTTATTACCTGCTACGAATACTTATCATTAGATATTCTTTTCTTACTTTACTTCTTCACTTTTCTATAGGCTAACTTTCTTCTACAAGCATATCTTGACAAACTGAATACAGATTCGTAATTATTATATTATTACTAACATTTTGGATATTCTAACTTATATTTTAGTGCTTGCCACGAATACTTATCATTAGATATTCTTTCTTACTTTACTTCTTCACTTTTCTATAGGCTAACTTTCTTCTACAAGCATATCTTGACAAACTGAATACAGATTCGTAATTATTAGTATAATATAATAATTACGAATCTGTATTCAGTTTGTCAAGATATGCTTGTAGAAGAAAGTTAGCCTATAGAAAAGTGAAGAAGTAAAGTAAGAAAAGAATATCTAATGATAAGTATTCGTGGCAAGCACTAAAATATAAGTTAGAATATCCAAAATGTTAGTAATAATATAATAATTACGAATCTGTATTCAGTTTGTCAAGATATGCTTGTAGAAGAAAGTTAGCCTATAGAAAAGTGAAGAAGTAAAGTAAGAAAAGAATATCTAATGATAAGTATTCGTAGCAGGTAATAAAATATAAGTTAGAATATCCAAAATGTTAGTAATACTATAATAATTACGAATCTATATTCGGTTTGTCAAGATATGCTTGTAGATGAAAGTTAGCCTATAGAAAAGTGAAGAAGTAAAGTAAGAAAAGAATATCTAATGATAAGTATTCGTGGCAAGCACTAAAATATAAGTTAGAATATCCAAAATGTTAGTAATAATGTCACTAAAACGAATCTGTATTCGGTTTGTCAAGATATGCTTGTAGATGAAAGTTAGCCTATAGAAAAGTGAAGAAGTAAAGTAAGAAAAGAATATCTAATGATAAGTATTCGTGGCAAGCACTAAAATATAAGTTAGAATATCCAAAATGTTAGTAATAATATAATAATTACGAATCTGTATTCAGTTTGTCAAGATATGCTTGTAGAAGAAAGTTAGCCTATAGAAAAGTGAAGAAGTAAAGTAAGAAAAGAATATCTAATGATAAGTATTCGTGGCAAGCACTAAAATATAAGTTAGAATATCCAAAATGTTAGTAATAATGTCACTAAAACGAATCTGTATTCGGTTTGTCAAGATATGCTTGTAGATGAAAGTTAGCCTATAGAAAAGTGAAGAAGTAAAGTAAGAAAAGAATATCTAATGATAAGTATTCGTGGCAAGCACTAAAATATAAGTTAGAATATCCAAAATGTTAGTAATAATATAATAATTACGAATCTGTATTCAGTTTGTCAAGATATGCTTGTAGAAGAAAGTTAGCCTATAGAAAAGTGAAGAAGTAAAGTAAGAAAAGAATATCTAATGATAAGTATTCGTAGCAGGTAATAAAATATAAGTTAGAATATCCAAAATGTTAGTAATAATATAATAATTACGAATCTGTATTCAGTTTGTCAAGATATGCTTGTAGATGAAAGTTAGCCTATAGAAAAGTGAAGAAGTAAAGTAAGAAAAGAATATCTAATGATAAGTATTCGTAGCAGGTAATAAAATATAAGTTAGAATATCCAAAATGTTAGTAATAATATAATAATTACGAATCTGTATTCAGTTTGTCAAGATATGCTTGTAGAAGAAAGTTAGCCTATAGAAAAGTGAAGAAGTAAGTAAGAAAAGAATATCTAATGATAAGTATTCGTGGCAAGCACTAAAATATAAGTTAGAATATCCAAAATGTTAGTAATAATGTCACTAAAACGAATCTGTATTCGGTTTGTCAAGATATGCTTGTAGATGAAAGTTAGCCTATAGAAAAGTGAAGAAGTAAAGTAAGAAAAGAATATCTAATGATAAGTATTCGTGGCAAGCACTAAAATATAAGTTAGAATATCCAAAATGTTAGTAATAATATAATAATTACGAATCTGTATTCAGTTTGTCAAGATATGCTTGTAGAAGAAAGTTAGCCTATAGAAAAGTGAAGAAGTAAAGTAAGAAAAGAATATCTAATGATAAGTATTCGTAGCAGGTAATAAAATATAAGTTAGAATATCCAAAATGTTAGTAATACTATAATAATTACGAATCTATATTCGGTTTGTCAAGATATGCTTGTAGATGAAAGTTAGCCTATAGAAAAGTGAAGAAGTAAAGTAAGAAAAGAATATCTAATGATAAGTATTCGTAGCAGGTAATAAAATATAAGTTAGAATATCCAAAATGTTAGTAATAATATAATAATTACGAATCTGTATTCAGTTTGTCAAGATATGCTTGTAGAAGAAAGTTAGCCTATAGAAAAGTGAAGAAGTAAAGTAAGAAAAGAATATCTAATGATAAGTATTCGTGGCAAGCACTAAAATATAAGTTAGAATATCCAAAATGTTAGTAATAATGTCACTAAAACGAATCTGTATTCGGTTTGTCAAGATATGCTTGTAGATGAAAGTTAGCCTATAGAAAAGTGAAGAAGTAAAGTAAGAAAAGAATATCTAATGATAAGTATTCGTAGCAGGTAATAAAATATAAGTTAGAATATCCAAAATGTTAGTAATAATATAATAATTACGAATCTGTATTCAGTTTGTCAAGATATGCTTGTAGATGAAAGTTAGCCTATAGAAAAGTGAAGAAGTAAAGTAAGAAAAGAATATCTAATGATAAGTATTCGTGGCAAGCACTAAAATATAAGTTAGAATATCCAAAATGTTAGTAATAATGTCACTAAAACGAATCTGTATTCGGTTTGTCAAGATATGCTTGTAGATGAAAGTTAGCCTATAGAAAAGTGAAGAAGTAAAGTAAGAAAAGAATATCTAATGATAAGTATTCGTGGCAAGCACTAAAATATAAGTTAGAATATCCAAAATGTTAGTAATAATATAATAATTACGAATCTGTATTCAGTTTGTCAAGATATGCTTGTAGAAGAAAGTTAGCCTATAGAAAAGTGAAGAAGTAAAGTAAGAAAAGAATATCTAATGATAAGTATTCGTAGCAGGTAATAAAATATAAGTTAGAATATCCAAAATGTTAGTAATACTATAATAATTACGAATCTATATTCGGTTTGTCAAGATATGCTTGTAGATGAAAGTTAGCCTATAGAAAAGTGAAGAAGTAAAGTAAGAAAAGAATATCTAATGATAAGTATTCGTAGCAGGTAATAAAATATAAGTTAGAATATCCAAAATGTTAGTAATAATATAATAATTACGAATCTGTATTCAGTTTGTCAAGATATGCTTGTAGAAGAAAGTTAGCCTATAGAAAAGTGAAGAAGTAAAGTAAGAAAAGAATATCTAATGATAAGTATTCGTGGCAAGCACTAAAATATAAGTTAGAATATCCAAAATGTTAGTAATAATGTCACTAAAACGAATCTGTATTCGGTTTGTCAAGATATGCTTGTAGATGAAAGTTAGCCTATAGAAAAGTGAAGAAGTAAAGTAAGAAAAGAATATCTAATGATAAGTATTCGTAGCAGGTAATAAAATATAAGTTAGAATATCCAAAATGTTAGTAATAATGTCACTAAAACGAATCTGTATTCGGTTTGTCAAGATATGCTTGTAGATGAAAGTTAGCCTATAGAAAAGTGAAGAAGTAAAGTAAGAAAAGAATATCTAATGATAAGTATTCGTAGCAGGTAATAAAATATAAGTTAGAATATCCAAAATGTTAGTAATAATATAATAATTACGAATCTGTATTCAGTTTGTCAAGATATGCTTGTAGATGAAAGTTAGCCTATAGAAAAGTGAAGAAGTAAAGTAAGAAAAGAATATCTAATGATAAGTATTCGTGGCAAGCACTAAAATATAAGTTAGAATATCCAAAATGTTAGTAATAATGTCACTAAAACGAATCTGTATTCGGTTTGTCAAGATATGCTTGTAGATGAAAGTTAGCCTATAGAAAAGTGAAGAAGTAAAGTAAGAAAAGAATATCTAATGATAAGTATTCGTAGCAGGTAATAAAATATAAGTTAGAATATCCAAAATGTTAGTAATAATATAATAATTACGAATCTGTATTCAGTTTGTCAAGATATGCTTGTAGATGAAAGTTAGCCTATAGAAAAGTGAAGAAGTAAAGTAAGAAAAGAATATCTAATGATAAGTTTTCGTAGCAAGCACTAAAATATAAGTTAGAATATCCAAAATGTTAGTAATAATATGATAATTACGAATCTGTATTCGGATTGTCAAGATATGCTTGTAGATGAAAGTTAGCCTATTGAAAAGTGAAGAAGTAAAGTAAGAAAAGAATATCTAATGATAAGTATTCGTGGCAAGCACTAAAATATAAGTTAGAATATCCAAAATGTTAGTAATAATGTCACTAAAACGAATCTGTATTCGGTTTGTCAAGATATGCTTGTAGATGAAAGTTAGCCTATAGAAAAGTGAAGAAGTAAAGTAAGAAAAGAATATCTAATGATAAGTATTCGTGGCAAGCACTAAAATATAAGTTAGAATATCCAAAATGTTAGTAATAATATAATAATTACGAATCTGTATTCAGTTTGTCAAGATATGCTTGTAGAAGAAAGTTAGCCTATAGAAAAGTGAAGAAGTAAAGTAAGAAAAGAATATCTAATGATAAGTATTCGTGGCAAGCACTAAAATATAAGTTAGAATATCCAAAATGTTAGTAATAATGTCACTAAAACGAATCTGTATTCGGTTTGTCAAGATATGCTTGTAGATGAAAGTTAGCCTATAGAAAAGTGAAGAAGTAAAGTAAGAAAAGAATATCTAATGATAAGTATTCGTGGCAAGCACTAAAATATAAGTTAGAATATCCAAAATGTTAGTAATAATATAATAATTACGAATCTGTATTCAGTTTGTCAAGATATGCTTGTAGAAGAAAGTTAGCCTATAGAAAAGTGAAGAAGTAAAGTAAGAAAAGAATATCTAATGATAAGTATTCGTAGCAGGTAATAAAATATAAGTTAGAATATCCAAAATGTTAGTAATAATATAATAATTACGAATCTGTATTCAGTTTGTCAAGATATGCTTGTAGATGAAAGTTAGCCTATAGAAAAGTGAAGAAGTAAAGTAAGAAAAGAATATCTAATGATAAGTATTCGTAGCAGGTAATAAAATATAAGTTAGAATATCCAAAATGTTAGTAATAATATAATAATTACGAATCTGTATTCAGTTTGTCAAGATATGCTTGTAGAAGAAAGTTAGCCTATAGAAAAGTGAAGAAGTAAAGTAAGAAAAGAATATCTAATGATAAGTATTCGTGGCAAGCACTAAAATATAAGTTAGAATATCCAAAATGTTAGTAATAATGTCACTAAAACGAATCTGTATTCGGTTTGTCAAGATATGCTTGTAGATGAAAGTTAGCCTATAGAAAAGTGAAGAAGTAAAGTAAGAAAAGAATATCTAATGATAAGTATTCGTAGCAGGTAATAAAATATAAGTTAGAATATCCAAAATGTTAGTAATAATATAATAATTACGAATCTGTATTCAGTTTGTCAAGATATGCTTGTAGAAGAAAGTTAGCCTATAGAAAAGTGAAGAAGTAAAGTAAGAAAAGAATATCTAATGATAAGTATTCGTGGCAAGCACTAAAATATAAGTTAGAATATCCAAAATGTTAGTAATAATATAATAATTACGAATCTGTATTCAGTTTGTCAAGATATGCTTGTAGAAGAAAGTTAGCCTATAGAAAAGTGAAGAAGTAAAGTAAGAAAAGAATATCTAATGATAAGTATTCGTGGCAAGCACTAAAATATAAGTTAGAATATCCAAAATGTTAGTAATAATGTCACTAAAACGAATCTGTATTCGGTTTGTCAAGATATGCTTGTAGATGAAAGTTAGCCTATAGAAAAGTGAAGAAGTAAAGTAAGAAAAGAATATCTAATGATAAGTATTCGTGGCAAGCACTAAAATATAAGTTAGAATATCCAAAATGTTAGTAATAATATAATAATTACGAATCTGTATTCAGTTTGTCAAGATATGCTTGTAGAAGAAAGTTAGCCTATAGAAAAGTGAAGAAGTAAAGTAAGAAAAGAATATCTAATGATAAGTATTCGTGGCAAGCACTAAAATATAAGTTAGAATATCCAAAATGTTAGTAATAATGTCACTAAAACGAATCTGTATTCGGTTTGTCAAGATATGCTTGTAGATGAAAGTTAGCCTATAGAAAAGTGAAGAAGTAAAGTAAGAAAAGAATATCTAATGATAAGTATTCGTAGCAGGTAATAAAATATAAGTTAGAATATCCAAAATGTTAGTAATAATATAATAATTACGAATCTGTATTCAGTTTGTCAAGATATGCTTGTAGATGAAAGTTAGCCTATAGAAAAGTGAAGAAGTAAAGTAAGAAAAGAATATCTAATGATAAGTATTCGTGGCAAGCACTAAAATATAAGTTAGAATATCCAAAATGTTAGTAATAATGTCACTAAAACGAATCTGTATTCGGTTTGTCAAGATATGCTTGTAGATGAAAGTTAGCCTATAGAAAAGTGAAGAAGTAAAGTAAGAAAAGAATATCTAATGATAAGTATTCGTAGCAGGTAATAAAATATAAGTTAGAATATCCAAAATGTTAGTAATAATATAATAATTACGAATCTGTATTCAGTTTGTCAAGATATGCTTGTAGATGAAAGTTAGCCTATAGAAAAGTGAAGAAGTAAAGTAAGAAAAGAATATCTAATGATAAGTATTCGTGGCAAGCACTAAAATATAAGTTAGAATATCCAAAATGTTAGTAATAATATAATAATTACGAATCTGTATTCAGTTTGTCAAGATATGCTTGTAGAAGAAAGTTAGCCTATAGAAAAGTGAAGAAGTAAAGTAAGAAAAGAATATCTAATGATAAGTATTCGTGGCAAGCACTAAAATATAAGTTAGAATATCCAAAATGTTAGTAATAATGTCACTAAAACGAATCTGTATTCGGTTTGTCAAGATATGCTTGTAGATGAAAGTTAGCCTATAGAAAAGTGAAGAAGTAAAGTAAGAAAAGAATATCTAATGATAAGTATTCGTGGCAAGCACTAAAATATAAGTTAGAATATCCAAAATGTTAGTAATAATATAATAATTACGAATCTGTATTCAGTTTGTCAAGATATGCTTGTAGAAGAAAGTTAGCC